>JAFHBV010001114.1:0-30432 GCA_019022785.1 Pseudomonodictys pantanalensis
GTATAAGACTGTCGTTGTGGAGCAACATAGAATATGCAGAGAGGTTATACCTATTACTGCCCAGAAGCCTCGACTTGAAACCGGCGCTAGGGGGGTAACAAAAGAGATTGTAGTAACTTCGCCCTTAGCGTTGAACATCGGAAGCCAATTGTAGTAGGCCATTCTGACGAGGCTCGTAAGCTGTGATTGCAGTGCTCGGGCAGGTGAGTCGGTCTCCTTGAGGACGTCGTTGAAGATCGAAGCTTTGATGAAGTCCACTGCAGTATTGGCTTGTACAGTGGTGCCTTCCCAGTCAGTATCCATAATCCCTATGCCGTATGGGAGACTACAGTACATGCAGAATGCTTTGTTGAGGTCTTGGGGTCTCGGTGATAGTATTTTCGTGCTAATCCACGAGGTGGTGGTGGCATTGAACCAGCTCAAGTCACTGGATGTGTCGATCACGGACCCCGAGGATGTATTGGGAACCCATCTAGCTCTTAGCTCAGTGATCGATGAGAGGAGCTCCTCTCCAGACAGTTTCATGATCCCCCTATCCTCTGGCGAAGATTGCGCTGATAAAAGTCCCAGTTGTCGACGCGTTGCAGAAGTATTGAATTTCCTGGCCTCAACGTCCCAATGAATACTCGGTTCTCGTCTTGAATAAACGCTGGACAGAGTTACATTCATGTCTTGTAGATGAGACTGAGACCAGTCTCTAGGGCTGAAAGTCTCTATAGTTAGCGTGTGAAGAAAGCGACAGATAGAGGAGATGCCACTCACAGTGCGTCATAGCATAGCGAAGCCCGTAGATTCGAATTTTCTGTCATGTTTTTGCCATCGACTCCTTCCCAGGTCCAGGGAGTAAGGTAATCCGACCATGGACCGAAGCGATGGAGTGTGGATGTGCCCTCAGTCGCCGAGTCGAAATTACCCATTAATTCAGTATCATTCAGCTTTCCCCAAAACGAGGTATAGTTCAAAAGCAAGTAGGCGTTCCCCAAGTCCACAGGCCAAGTCTTATTGTCAGCAACAACCATCCAGTTTCCAATCTTGTCCTTAGTGGCCCATCGATGCTCTAACGTAGAATTGTTAGTGGGATCGAGAATTGGTATAAGGCCTCCGGCTAAGTTACTGAGGCCACAAACTGTCCACGAAGAATCATTTTCCTCGAGAACAGTAGTAGGAAGCATACAGTTGAACCCTACGGCATCCTCGGAGGTTACAAGGTCCGGTGCCGATACACCCGGTGACACTCGACCACAAATGCTAGTAAACAAAGTTCCACAGAGCTCCACGTCAGTCAATACCGGCTGAACACACACCGCGCGTGCGTCGTAGACTGAAGCAGGGCCTGTATAGTTACTTAGTGTTTCCCTCACTGTCTGATTCGCTATCGGCAGCAAAGCACGCACTATAATGCCGGTGTCATCAACTCCCTCCAATGGCTGAGCCGGAACCGAGTATTCACCAAAAATTTCAAAGTTCGATGGCGTTCGGACCCAATAGTCCTCTTGGCTAAGACTTATGAGAAAAGTTGTAAGTTTGTTCCAATTCTCCAGCTCGGTATCGCTATCTGCAGAGTTTTCGAAACCGTATGTCATATTCGAGAGAGTTGTTGGCCCAGTCATAGAAATATTGGCGAGATCGGACAGCAGAAGCGTCGAGGAGAACTGCACTGCGATGCTGGACAGCAAACAGACAGCCAGAACAATGGTATGTGGAAGAGCTTTCGACTGCCGCAAAAGGCTCAAAAAGAACGTATGTGGGCCGTTATTCGCGAATCGACTCATGGATATTTGAGGGGCATCTCGCAATAGCACTCCGGGGCCTTCGATGACCAATGATGCGACCATGGATGTAACGATTCCAGCTTGCAAAGACACCGCGATCCTCAACATCAAGGCCGTCAGTGTGATAGCTCGTGTCGTCCAGTTCGCGAGTACGATGGCTCTCCAAGTTGCGTTTGATTGGTCGCTGTTCCAGAGGAAGATGAGGAAACCTATGGCGGCTAATAGACATATGGTGGAGGCGATGGCGATGATTACTAGGGAGAGGGTGACGCGATCCCGGATGCCACGCACACTGTGGCATTTGGCCGGAGTTATACGGTAGGAGGTTGCCTCCTCTTCCTCAGCCGGCTGCTGAGAACACTCCTCCATCTTTTCCGTTGTTCCTTTTGAAGCTGCACATGATGCAGCACTGGAAGTCGCGACCGGCTCCTTGTTATCAGGGTCCATGGTTCAGCCTCGTAATGCTGTGAGGTAATATTGGGATGGTTTCTGGGGGTAAGAGAGTCTAAACATCAAACTATGGTCGCCGTACGGCCTTTATGATCCAATGTGCCACCCCTCTGAGGCTCCACCACAGCCTCCGCCACCCGAAACTCATTGCTTCCGGCTTCCACTAAGGTGACTCGAGAAGCGAGCCTGCAGGCTGGAACCAAGGCAGTGTGGCGCTGAGCTGAACCTGTGGACGCCACGATATGCACACATCGTGGCTGGGAGCACGAAAAGCGACAATCAGGCGCTATGCCTGACAACGACTATCGCATGTCTCTAAAGTTGACAAGGAGATATTTGTTGGCCTGTTTGCCATTGGATTTTTTGTAAACTTAATTCATGCCATGTTCTTTGGTATAGTGCTAAACGAATCATAGGAAACTCAAATGTTGACCCTGTCCATTCCTCCCGTTCAAGGCGGCGCACATAAGCCACAAACTCCACATACGCCATGCCAGCCTCATCGCACACCAAGTCGCTCCTTCGACCATCTGCACTCTTTCCAAAATCACAACTTCCCAATCTTAACCTCACAAGCTCCACTAACCGTATTAAAGAGCATGCTACTCTCTCCACTCCCCTTCTTCGCCTCCACATGATTCAACCCCGGATTCTCATCCTGCCTCAGCAGCTCTAGATCCTTTCCTTGCAGATGTAACATGCCACTCGTACTGCTTCCCTCTAGCCTGCCCTCCCATTCTTGCGGGTACGTCATATCGATGATGCCTGAGATACTCCGATGCGTGCTCAGCAGCTTGCCCATAGCGCTGCCGGCGGCGTTATACGGTGCGCGGAGCTTCAGTATCGTTTGCCCGTCGGTGGTGGATGTATCGAGGAGGGAAGGCTCGTTTGCGGAGAAGGGCAGGAGGTCGGCATTAATTTGCCCAGCGACGGAGGAAAATTGTGTGCGCGAGCCGTGAATAAAAGTCCCGTCGATGGAGCCAACCGTTGTGTTGACGCTGACCTGGTAGTCCCTATCGGGAATGCTCCTGCGCTCAAAGTCTGCTCTTATACTACCGGACAAGCTATCCGCGCGGAAGACAGCGGCCTTGTTGCCACTGCCCCCGGCTTCTTTGGGTTCGATGTTCACGTTGACGGAGCCGGACTTCGTCCTGATGGAGAGCAGGTCGAAGAGCGAGTACTTGCCGCTGATGGAGCCGGAGATCGTTTCCAAGTGTGTCTCGCGGCTGCTGAAAGATGTCGAGTCCAGGGTTCCGGTCGTGAGGCTGATGGAGGTGCTGTTGGAGACAGCGAAGTTGACACCATCATGGATTTGCATGCCGAGGTGTGTAGAACGCACTTTGAGGTTCTCGAGCTTCACTCCAGGAGCCATGTATACCACGACAGAGATACCGAGACACGCGCTGCCCTTGCGGACGCCGTCGAAGCCGTCTGGGAAGGATGGGTCGCCAATAGTGAGGCCGTTGGAGGACGATGCGTATTGAATGCTATCCACGTCGACCGATGAGGAGACTGCGTATGACATCTTAGCGCGGATGGTGCCGACCGCTTGGTCAGCTGGGGCTTCGGTGATATGGATCCAGCCTGCTACGCGCTTGTAGGAGCCATCGAGTTGGTGCACACTCTCTGTAATGTCGAGTTCGGACGACGAGCCCCAGTCCATCTCCTCGCTCTTAACGTTGTAGTCCTTGCCACAGCGTGAGGGCCAGCGGATCGGGTATTCTTTTGGTTTTGAGGGTCGCGGAGCGTCGGAAGTTGCTGGTTGGGCTGGCGGTGTTATTGGGGACACCTTGATCTGTGTCTGCGTTAATGCGCGGTCTTTCCGTTTGGTGAGGGGCATGTGTGGAACGTACCTCTCTCTTCTTAGGCCCGAAGATTGCCGCAAATATCGCAGCTAGGATGATGATGGCCAGTATCGCAGCAATCCACTTTAGCAGCTTCTTCCTCGTGCAATTCTCCCTGAGACTCCTTCTCCGTCCCCATTTCCCGCCGTCGCCCTTGTACACCACGAAACCCCGCTCTTCCTCGCTATCAACTCCCATCCTCGCAAAACTACTTCGTCCATCTAATAACCTCGCGCCCTCGTCTCCACTCGGCCTCCCATTCCAACCCCCCATTGGCGTGGTAGCTTCAAGGTAACTCGGCGGCGGTGGTCCATCTTGTCCTACAAAGCTGTCTAGTAACGGCGTTCTCTCTTGTGAATACCGCGGCGAACTCGCGCTGCTAATTGTGACTTTCGGCTTGCCGATCTTGTTTGCGGCCTCAGTATCAATAAACATCTCCGACGGGTGATCTCGGGACTCGAAGTATCCGTCTGTAGGACTTGACGTAGGATCCGTAAACTGACTCGCTGATGTGGTAGTTGTGAATGTGGAATATAGAGAAGTCGTTTCCGGGTCGCGATGCGGAGGACGGTGGTAATGCGGGTACCGGGAGGAACTCATGGCGATTTATTATAAGCACGGCTCTTTCTGCACAGGGGAAACTGATCTACTGGTCCTGGTGGCGGGTGCTGTCACAATTGTTTCGGAAGGTTGTGGAAACAGCTTGTGTTTTGGATGTTTCTTGGCTTCTAGGCTTTTCCACCCCCAATCCTCACCCTCCGCCCGCGTACATATAATCGCGAAGCTCCATTTCTCACCGTGCGTGGCCCTACGCGGCCCTACGTGTAGGATTGCAGCGGTGCATAGGCAGCAGCGCGCTCGGAGCTGTGCAATTGGCCGCTGGGTTGGAGCTGTATGCAGGTGTGAGTGCCGAGCGGCGGAGGTGGTTAGAGAGGACGCGATGCCTGAGGCGTGGAAACGTCAGACGAGTGTCTGGCTAGCTGGTTTAGGCAGGAGCACGGGTTGATCGGCGAGGCGATGTGCAACTCCATGCGGCCGTTGCTTGCTGTTCGCGCCGCCTCGGCTTGAACTGTTTTGCGTGGTGGACGCGGTGGCGATGTGGTTGGCAGTCGGGCACGGTGCTGCTGGTGCGAAAGACGCCGACCCACGCGGAGCAACCGCAAGGAAATCACCGCGCATTGATAGATTGGACTGACTGATGAAGCAGTCGTCCGACCGGTGAGACGGTGCTGATAAGAAGTTGAATCTACGCTATTACGGTGGAAGCTCGAATGGGTATCTGAAGACACGCAAGCCGCCATGCAACCAAGCTCCGATGCCACAACTCCGAGATGCTTGGTACCCTTGGTGAACGCCGTTAAAACTCCGACATTTAGCCTGCCTTCGTTCATAATCCGTACTCAAAAGTGATCTTCTCGTCGCCCTCTCTGCCGCCCCGAGTAGCTTCCTCTAGCCACTCTGCAAGACGAGGCATCGCACCCATCTTCCTGAGTTGTGAGATAATGGCCCGTATGACTTTGTGATCCTGCTCCAGCGGCCCTGTGCCATCGAGCTTCTCCCTCTCGATTTCCTCTTCGGTCCATTTGCTGAGTATCTCCCTCCTCTGTGCGTTCTCGGCCTTCAGGAAGCGCATGAGGAGGACATAGCCCACCGCAGACAGTGCGACGCACAAAAGGGTGTACCAGAATGGGAGGATGTAGCCCGAGTCGGCGTATTTGGGCTGGAAGATCATTGCAGCGATCACGCCGGCCAGATTTCCCCAGCCGTTGATACCGAGAAGAAGTGCGCGTTTACCGGGCGACGGTGTATTTCCCGATATCCAGGCAACGGTAAGTGGAGATGCGACGAACGTCCCCGAAAGGAGAATGTTCAGCGCGATATAGCGAGGGATCGCCCATGATCTTGGGAGTAAGACCGTGAGGGCGAGCCCGACTACCATGATGGCCAAACCCCCGAAGACAGGCTTGAGTCGTTTCCGGTGCTTGTCACTCCATCTCGCGAATAGGTACAGTGTAACAGCACCGCATATATACGGAGGAGCTGCAAGGAGATTGACCAAGGCTGGGTTTGGCGTGTCCGTCAAAGGTGCTAGAACAAGCGGCAGGAAGACGGCGAATGCGTATACGGGTATTGCAGAGAGGATGTTGATCATCAGTATGTGCCAGATCTTTCGTGATAGGAAGGCAGACATGACATCGTGTGGGGACAGGCCACGGTCGTTGGTCACGTCTTGCTGCGCATTGGTCGTGGTGGGTCGAGATGGGTTCAGCAGACCACGCGATTCCTCATCGTACTCTAACTCTTCATCGTTCTCATCAACCGGCAAGGTGGCCGATTCCGTCTGCGTCGCACGGTCCTGTATGATGCGCGCCGAGGCATATTCTCGCTCCTCTGGCGTAAAGAACCATGCTGTCTCCGCGCTGTGAGGAAGCCAGAAGTAGCCCGCCAGTGCGACGAGGATTGTCATCCCACCTTCGACCAAAAAGAGCACCTGCCAGCTCTGCCATTTTGAATCCAATTCTGGGTCTCCTTCCTCGCCATGCTCGTCGTGTATATCCGGGAAGAACGAAAAGACGAGGTAGCTGATTATGCCGCCAAGCGCACCACCGACAGCAGCCTGGCCATAGAAGAGGGAGAGTCGCCGACCGAATTCGAAGCGCGTGTAGAATAGCGACAGATAGGATACGGTCACGGCGTAAAAGCCAGCTATGTTCCGTGTTAGTCGGTAGAGCGACCCCCAACAAGCACCAACGTACCCTCCAGACATCCGATAAGACTCCTCAATATGTATAGCTGCCATCTGGTCCTGACCCATGTGTGGAGCGCGGTAGAGACGCCCCACAGCAGCATGCATGTAGGCGTCCAAGCTACCATACCAATTTTCCTCCCCAGAGCCGCACCGGCGGGCTGCAACGCGACAAAGAAGGCGAAGAAGAGGGCGACAGCCGTATTCAGGTCCGATTTCCGCAGGCCAATGTCGGCCGTGAAGTGGGCAGATTCTGCGTTGCCAATCTGCGCTTCAAGTCAGCGATGCCTGAGCTTTTCGAATATCGGAACGTTACATTAGATTTGTCCAAAGAATTGAAGAGAAACAGCAGCGCCAGAAAAGGAAGCAGCAGCAGATCCAACTTCCTCAGCACCCTCCTATGTAGCTCAGGGTCCCGTTGCGGGGGCTGCTCGACCTCCTCGGGCGGCATGATCGGAGGCGGGGAGATGGGCGCGAGCTCGTACTGCTCCGGCATCGTGATAGATGAGGCTGCTGTTGCCAAGAGCTGAGGTCACACGGCCTCCGGGGTGCGGCATGACCGCGATTGAGGGACGTGAGGGTGAACAGCAGGTGCTTCGGGGTTGTACACGCATCGTGAAGCTCGCTAACTAGGCCGCCACCTCTTCTGGGTTATGCTTGCTTATGGCGTCCGTTGCGAGACCCTGATGACGGCACCAGACTGGTCTGCGAGATGTGGCTGGGAAGTCATGGATGAAAGAAGACTAGCTCGTATGCGGCTCCACACCTCTTCGGCGACCACACGTCCATTTCCACCTCTTCTTCCTCATCTTCCCTCATCACCGACTTTCTATCTTCTTCTCCACAACTCTCGATCCTCGGAAGGTCACATTAATAGTATTCATGCTATCTACCGTCCATGTCATCTTTGTGCGTCTCTCCTGGCAACTTGATACCTAGACGTGTACAGCTCCAGCAAAATCCACCGGGGCCAGATGTTGAGTAAGCTTCCATATGTCTAATACAAAACCTTATCAATATTTTTTTTCTCAAGACTCTTCCATTGTGTCTATATGCTATCAAAAGTTTATCTCCAACTTATTTCCCCTTTCGTCATTTCCTACCATCATTTGCATCACCCTGATCGCTTCCCGTCATCCCAACTAACTTCACCCACCCACTTCAAAAATCCATAAAAAGAGAACCACGCATGCTAAAAATGCATAAAAAGTTGCAAAACAGAACCCGCCTTCTGGCGGGCCGGAGTAAATCTTATTTTACTTTCCTACTATCTGAAGCTTGAACCTCGCAGGCTTAGGGGTGATCGGATGTTGCTAGTAACGGAGTTCCGACTAATCAACGCGAGCTCTACCGCTACCACTGCGCCATTCGAGTTCTGATGTTGGATGTTTTGTTCAGCCAAAATATATACACGATTCGCATTCGATTCTGGGATTCTGCTGTTTTCGTTTGTGCGGGCTCGCGTGTGGGACTTTTCACTGTTTACAGAGCGTACTTAAATAGGCAGGCACCCGCGCCGGCACCCACGCGACTTGAGGGAGTTATGGCGTTTTGGTGACGTCGGAGCGCTGTTAGGGACGCTGCTACGGGCACATTTGGGCGAGTTTAGACGGACAATCTACAGGACAGTGTGGGCGCGTGATGGCCATCGACCCTGTCTCCCGCTGTGCGGCATGTGTGGCTGGCACCCACGACCGTGACGAACGTGCACATGGCGCGGCAACCTTTCGTTCTATTGCTTTTGCACTGGGGTGTTCAAAGGCGCATTAAGAGTGCCTCCAGACTCTGCTACGCGCAGCGTTCGGGCCAGCTGTGCGCGCTCTGAGCTATCCACACCCGATGCTTGGACCTCCACAAGCGCACATGGCTGCGGCATCCCCGCTTATTCGATCCGCCTCTTCCACTTCGATATCTCGCGTCATGATCGATGTTGTCTTCGAGCCCATTGGCGAGGCAGCCTCTTCATACCATCGTTCTATTGAGAAGCATGACGAGGCTCGTGGCACAGCTTCCCTGTCTTGTATAAATGGGTGCGGTTGCTCCCAAGGTTTCTCTCCACACTCTCCAATCGGTTCTAAAAACAGATAAAGAAAAATCCTATGGTGAAGAAGCATCGCCTCTGAGTCTGAGACGCAACAACAGATGCACACGTCGAGAAACGAGTTGCAGATCATCACTATACCCTCGTGCCGATGATGTGGACGGCCCATTGCTCCGTTTTGGGTTACATAAAGACCACAAAAGCATCAACCTTTATCCATGTCTTTTTGCCCTTTAAGACGATCAACAGCTTGGAGTATCCCAAGTCCACATATGCACCATCTCATACTCTATCCTTCGCGTGCCCACAAGCTTCCTAAGACTCCATGCAGTCAACACTGCTTTGCCATCTACAGGTGCCGAAACGTGTATACAAACCCCTCCTTTCCCCTCCTCTAATTTTCTTCACGCGTCCCACTCCGGGGTCTTACTACCAAATACGAGGCCGGACACGGAAATAGAGTAGCGTCTCCAAATTTGACTGGGTCCGCGTATGTCTGGCGTCGCGTCTCCTTCGCTTTCTTTTCGAAAACCCAAGAGGATGTGTACGATGGAGCGATCTGCTCAGGTCCTGCGTCCTCATTTCTACTCCACCAATGAGGACATGAGGCCCTCCTCGCAAAAGCAACTCGCAAATTTCTATGCTGAAGTACAACTCAACGGCTGCACCAACCCTCCCATGAGCTGGGACGACCTCTTAATCTGACTCGAAAACATCGCGAGCCCGGAGCATGGGAAGACGCCTTTCGAGTGGCTTGATACATGCTACGAAATCTCGCCATGCAATGTATCCTTATATGTCGGTGGCAATTGTCTATGTCAGACAACAAAGCTATGCAATGGTTACACGTGAAGGACACTCGGACCAGGATACGGATGTATGTAGTAGGTGTTTGTTCGTGCCATATTGCGGGTGTCGCAAGCACTGAACACAGTAAGCTGCAATACCCTGCGGTACGATACGGATTTATAAAAGCTTCCTCGCAGGCGGACGTGTTTCCTTCCCCCCAAAGAACAGCATTCCGAGCCGATGGACGTTCCAAAATGGGCGAAACGGCTTCACATGGAGGTGCTTGTGTAGTGTCTGGTTGTAGCCAGTGCATCCAAAAGCTAAAGACGATTGTACATGGGAGTGTGACAAGGATGGCATCACAAGACCTCATCACCGGAATCCATGTGTCGTGCCGACCAGTCGTTCTCTTTCTTGATAACCATAATCAGAGCAAGGCGATGCGGTAAACGTACGCGGGCTTTGGCTCGGACCATAAGGTCAAAGTATAAAAGCTTCATCTGGCATGGGGGTTATTTCCTTCTGAACACACAACGAATCTCTCATTTAGTGAGAAACTAAAATGTACCAATGTCCAAGGCCATGAGTCGTTGGTCTGGCAACAGGGCGGTGAAAGACTCATATAAAACCCTATGAAGTACCAGTGGCAGTTCACATGGGCAAAAGTGTTCGAAAATGACGGTAACACGGTCGGAAAGGTCACCTCATCCATTACTCACTCACATACGCAAGCCTTCTGCACCGTACCAGGGCTCCATGGCCTCGCTGATCAAAATAACAATCTGAATGATCATCCTAATCAGAGCCCAGTCTCATCGTACTCAAACTCTCACTTCTCACATGCTGAATATGCTCAATCGCCTCCAGCAAATACGGCACAAATTTGGCCGGATTCTCTGTGGCCGGGAAATGCCCCAAGCCCGACATTGTCTTGTGCTTCGCCCCTGGTATTTTATCCGCCGTCTTTTGGCTCATCTCGGGAGTATTGGACCAATCGTACTCGCCGGTGAGCATGAAAACGGGGCAGTGATTCGTGTTGATGGAGGAGACGCGCTCCCGGCCGTCCCAGCCGCCGAAGTAGAAGTCCAGGTCGCCGTGGAAGATCTTTTAGGTGTTAGGGAGAAGGAGCGAGAGGAGGAGGGTAGGGAAGGCTTACACCGTAAGCTTGGGAGCTGTAGAGATGCCAAATGAGTTTTTTGTTGGCTGCGGGTGCCGTAGGTGACATCATCTTGGTTAGAGTCAGCTTGATGATCTGTTGTGAGATAAGTAAAAGCTGCTTACTCCGTACACCCATTCTGGGTTGAAGAGCGATTGGTTTACGTATGGTGAGCGGTCGAACCATTGCCTCTCCATGTTAAGGTACTCCGAACTGTTCTGATTAGCCAAGTGTATATGGAACAAAGGCATAATTCCTACGCACCCTTGCAATGGAATCACACCTCCAGCGCCAACCTCCTTGTGTCGAATTGCCACCGCTAAGCAAACTTGGCCTGCCATACTCGCACCGCAAATGATCGGTCTTCTTAATTGCATGGCTTTCACGAACGCCGCGATGATCCCCACGTAGGCATCCTCGGTATTCGTATGCTCGCCGGGCGCTTGCTTCGAAGGGAAGCTACGTCCATGCCCAGGAAGATCAAAGCAGTACATCGCACACTTCTTCCGCATCCTCTCGTCATTCATGACACCATGGTACTGCCGTCCATCACTTCCAGCGGTATGCAAGAAGACAATGGGTTGCTTGCCCTCTCCCGATGTCTCGTAGAAGATCTTGCAACGTCCCCATACCGGCGCATCGAGATACACATAGCGCCCAGTAAGGTAATCCCGCCAAGGTTCAGGCTGCTCATCCTCTTTCACGGGGCCGCAATGCGCGTCATGCGCCAGCTCAAGGACGCGCCTCCAGATGTGTGTGAATTGCGCGAATGCCGTCTGATCGCCTGGAACCTCAATGCCTTTCTGCTTAATGTTCATGCCGAACATGCCCCAGTAGCTCTGGTATGGCGCCACCGGGACTTGCTGGAAGAACTGGCCCCATTGCTCCGGTAGAGCGGAAAGTGTGAAGAGGGCGTCTTTCGATGATCCGACGGTGGCTTTTGCGGAACCGTTGCTAACCGTGATCAGGAGACTGTTGTCTGAGCCGCTGGACTTGATGCCGAAGGTTACGGGCTTGTCGATTGCGGGCGAGGACGTGAAGGCTTTGAGCTGAGGGTCGGAATCGAGGAGGCTCGAGAATTTTTCGAGGCTTCCTTTGAGGGCGGAGGGGAGATCGGACCAATTGGCCATGGTGGATCAAAGGGAGAAGCTATCTGAGCGTAGATCTTAGCCAATTGGAGGGAATAAGTTTAATCGAGGCTAGGAAGAGGGCCAGTGGTTAGGAGAAGAAACAGCAAATATTAGGGCAAGCCGTCGGCTCCCGGTGAGCGGTATATATACGATGGCGCATCATCCGGAGGCTCTTGTCTATGAGGTCAGGCGGGGTAGACATGACATTCTTCGTGCGGGGTGCATGCACGTGGGTCTGTCGTTCGACTGAAAGAGCCATAGTCTCAGGGACTCTTTGTCTGGCAAATTGAGTAGCGTGCGCGCGCCGTAAACGCGGATGCTCGCGGTGGTCTGAGGAAGTGGTGTGGCCGACGATCGCGGAGAGATGGAAGGCAATTTGTCTAATGCGGTTAGCGTCGTAGGGCAGTAGAACACGGCGAAGGTCGCGTCAATGGGTCGGCTTCACACGTCGAGATCTACGCTCATTGATTTGATGCCTTTGCAGTACTCTGTCGTGAAACTCGCCTGGAAGGACCAATATTGGTTGTCCAGAGCGCGTTGTCTGCGCTTGACATCACGAAACGACGCGGTACTCGTCGGCAAGTGGACTCATCTCGGGCCAGTCAGTATCCTCTGCAGCGGGTACGTGAGAAACATTCCATACCGAGTGGCGTAACGATCCAGCAAATATATGATGTGCCACCCGCCGAGAAATGTCTCCACGGCAAACTGCGATGGAAAACCACAAGGCCTGGGAGCTTGAGGAAGTAAGAGGAATGGAAGACATTGAACAGACTTCAAGCGTAGTAGAAATCCGGGCAACCCTAATGGACTCGCAAGGGAGCGGACGAGCAGGGAGCAAGATGCCAAATATTTCAACGTCACAAAGCTTCATGTAGCTAACAGGCCGTAAATTTCCTCAGATACCAGGAACAGCTTCAAGACTATCCAAACCGCACTCGTGACAACAATTGTGCAATTTGCGATTCAACGAAGATGACAAGCCCCATAGCTGACATATTATGTCTGCCGTTCTTTCAAGCTCACATACCTCCATCCACCTTCAGACCACCAATCATCATTCCCTTCCCCTTGGGCGGCGCATCGTCCCCCGGATCCGTTGTGTTGAAGTAATACGCCGGGAACCCATAGGTATCACTAGGAGTCTTCACCTTCAGATCAGCCTTTGCCCTTCGCCAAGGGTTTCCGTCCCCTTCCGCCTCCAATAGCCCTCTCCTCCAGCTTTCACCCAAACACTGGATGTACCATGACCTTTTAATAAGGAAATAAAACATACCTCACCGAGACAAACAATCCAGCCCTCGGGATGCATTTGGAAGCATTCGACGAACTCATCAAAGGGAGTTCCATCGGCGCATGGTAGTGTCAAGCTGGTCGTGATACAGGGGCAGCAAATACCAAAGTAGCCCTCGTCGCACGTGGTGGGCTGTCCGGGGTCGTCTTGACGGGTATGGAGGGAGGGGAGGGAAACGGCGAGGGCGGAGCTGAGAAGTGGGAGGAGGGCGGAGAAGTGCATGTTGGACAATCTGGGTGAGGACGGTCGGAGAATTGACGTGATGCTCAAAGAGGCGGAGACTGGTAGGAAAGGGAGATGGTGAAGAGAAACGGAGATGCTGATGGGACTGATTTATGTAGAGCATCCTGAGGGACTTGAAGTCGGACTGATGACCACGTCATGATTCCAAGTATCACTCTACGAAATTGTGCGAGCCTGATTTCGGAAGCTTCCATATAATACGGCAACGTCAACGTCGTAGTCCTATACACAATGCCACCGTTGTCCTCATGAAGAACTGGATGGACCATCCACAGGACGTCGCTGGCAAGTCGTCCGTGTGACGCCGATAGCCGTAGGGTCGCATTCGAAGCACGGCTATCTGTTTCCAGATTCTTTCAGATACATGTGCTTGGACTGATTGGGAGTTGACGTTGTGTACATGTGGGAGGTATCAATCGACGGCGGAAGTGTACATACCCAAGGGTATGTTTAGCGACCACGCCGGACACTGCCACACGGGTACCCCACGATGAGACTTGTAGCACTGTGACAGCCGTCACGGAACACTGTGCAATGCAATCGGACGATCTTGTTAGATGGAACGGTACCTTTGCATCGGTTTGGAAGTGGTTCAGTTGCTTGGGAATGTCTCGTACTATGCATTTCAACCTCAAATGTGCCCGCCAAAAACCCCTTGCCCTAGCGACCGGACAGCGCCAGAACATGTCCATCCCACAGGTACGTCTTTGTCGTCATTTATCGCCAACACCTATATCGCACAGGTTGTCCTCCGAGCCCAAGCCTGCGTCCGTCTCTTCGTTATTCGTCACGCTTCGCAGAGCCCTTCACGGCGCTGCTTCGCCGGTTATGATGTGACCCTTGCGACTCTCCTAGAATGTCTCTTCCTCCACACCCTCAGCCTCCTGTGGGATCTCGAAACCTTCCTCGGTGGAGTAGAGGATATTCTGGATCTGCTTAAGAACGCCATCTTCCTTTTCGAGCTCGGGGTTCTCCTCCATGGCATTCTGGATCAGCAGCTCGATGTCGCGGAGCTTGCTAAAATAGAAGTCGCGCTCGCGCTCGAGCCCCGTGACCGTCTCCTTAAGTACGTTGTTCTCCTCGCGGAGGGCCGCGGTGGCGGCACCACCGCCTCCTCCTCCGAGAGGTGTGCGAGTCCTCGGTGCGGCCGAGTTGCTAGCTGCGGGTGCTCGTCGGGCAGTGCTAGCGGATGCGCGCGGCGCGGGGGCACTGGAGGCAAGACCGCCTTGGCCTTTGCGTCGCGAGAGCGGGTCGTAGTCGTGCCCCGGGAAGTATTGGTCCCAGTACCGCTTGGCCCACTGGAGGAATTCGAGGTTGTCCTGCATCTTGCACTTGACTAGTGACTCTATCGGGATGATCTTGTCGATTTGGTGCTTGGTGAAGACATCTGTGCCCAACTTCAGTATATGTCACAGGGGAGCGCACCTCGCGGAGGCCCGAGATTGGACATACTCTGCAGGATCTTGAAGTTCTGCAAATATGCGTATTCGGTGTTCGCGTTGAACTTGACGCGCGACATGGGCACGTCATCTGCAGCTCTGTTAGCCCTCTGGATGCTGCGCCGCGGGGAACAAGAGCCCTCACAGAAGATGCTGTCGAAGACCTGGCAGAGCGCCGCACTGTATCCTATCGTATCAGCCCCGGTCCGTGGTATTGATTCCCCCATGTCGCGTTTTCGCCATGGTCCGTCATCGGAGGCGGGGCAGAGCGAGGACGACGTACCCTGTGCCGCACTGCTCGACTTTGGTGATGTTCAGCTGGAGGAGGTTGTTCAGCCATGCGACGAGTTCTTGTCTGCGCCGTGGCTCTCGTCAGCATGCTTCAGGCCGCCAGAGAAAATTGTGTGCTGCAAAGGTGGGCACCGAGGTCTGGTAGGCGTCGTACCTCGATTCTCCCATGTTGGGTGGCGGTTATTTTTTTTGACTCTGGTGGATAGAGCCGCGGGTATATAGATAGCTGCACGAGCGTGCGAGTGTGAGGAAAGAAGAGTGGCGCGCGGTGGTGAGAATTTTGGGGATGTTGTTTGTTTGGCGCCTGGTTGGGGGGAAACCGCCCCACGGCTCCCAGTCTCTACAGGTCGAGATGAGGGCGCGGGCGCCAAGGCACTAGCCAAATTAGCCCAATGGATCTTTCACTCGCTGGGGCAGGTGCGATCGAGGCCAACGAGTAAATGTATAGCCACCTCATGCAGAAGCAACCTTTGCTAGGTCTCTCGCACTTAGATGTTGTTCTTTGCCCTATCCCATAACAGCAATCGCATCACTTTGCCCTAGAAGACCTTGTAATCTGGTCAATGGGGTATGTATTTCCTCTCGAAATCAAAACTATGTAAAGCGCTGCAAATTCCCACTTCGGCCTCATCAACCAAATCCATCGCAAGGTCCTCACCGACCATCTACCTGGGCGCATAGTGCCCTTCCTCAGGATGCGGAATATCTGATCGCCTCGGGCTCTCCGAAGTCTCGGCAGGCGGGCTGCGATCCGAATACTTCGGCGGCGCATTCGCAATGTTCCTCTTCCTCCTGCGCTCGCCAATGATGGAAGCAATCACCCACGCCAGCCACATAATACCAGCAACGACTCCATATGCAATCATGCCGCTTCTGGAGCTCAACTGCATCTTGTCGGCGAGCTTCATGCCCAGGCCTCCGTTGACGATGCCGAGAGTGATGACGGCGCGACCGATCCACAAGTGCAGGTAAGACCAGAAGGTGCGGCTCTGGTACTTCTTGAAGAGGGCGTGATGGAGGAAGCCGAAGATGGGCTGGAAGAAGAGCACTACGAAGACGACTATGCCGATTATGGGGTGGGTTTCGTTGAGCTGCATCATGTTAGCCGTGGGGATCAATGGTTGACAAGAGGAGGCTTACCAGGTTGAATTCGTTGGCGAGGTAGACACCCAGTCCGAAAGCGATGATGTACAGCAGGTAGGCAAAGGTTTGGAACGCAGCGTGTACCCACACTACGCCGGTGAAAGAGGCCAGGCGAATGGCAATCGCGCCGGTGGGGAAGAAGATAACAAAGGCAAGGGCGGCCATGATACCGTGGGCCTGTAGCATCTTCTTCTGCTTAGCGAATGGGTCACCGAAAGCACCGATGGGAGTGATGCTGCCGTTTGAACCACCGTTCTCGTCGCAGTAGTTGATCTGTTGGCGCTTCTCTTCGGTGCGTTCTGGAAAGGTTGTTAGCATAAAGCTCGTACCTTTTGCACCGACAAACTTACTGCTTGGAGGTCCCCAATGATGGCCATTCGTTGGAGCCGCAGTAGCAGGGCCGAGACTCGTTGCCGTGGGCTTGTCATTATCATTGTCGTCGTCACCTGTGGATGTAGGGGAAGCGCCTGATCCCGATGCTGATCCGGATCCTGAGCCTCCTGTATTGGCTGCACGAGGGACACAGCTGGTAATACTAGCACCGCCTCCACTTCCTCCAGATCCAGTACCCGAAGGTGACGACCCGCCGCCAGAGTTGCTAATGAAAGGATTGACGCTGTTTCCGCCCTTCGCACTGGAGTAATCCCAGTTGAACGCGCTTTTCTCGTCGTGCTGGCTGATGGCAAAGTTGGTGTCAGTTGAATCCGCCGCACCTCCAGCCTTGTACCCGTAGATCCAGCTGCCGGAGCCCGAGGTGAAGTCAGCAGTACCCCCGTTCCATTTGTTACAGTTGGAGCCTGCGCAACGGTTTAGCAAATGGTTGTGTAGCGTATACTAACCTCTGATTGGACTTACACTTCACGTTGGCAATCATCTTGCCGCCAGACACGCCGGACCCTTCGAGCAACGTTGCTTGTACGTTGCCATTGAAAGTAGGCATGTTGTAGTTAGACGTCGACCGTGGGGAAAGCGTGACGTTCCCTTTTCCGTCTGTGTAAATGACGAAGATGTTGGAGTTGGCCATCCTGCTCCCTTGTCCGAGAGCCGCCCATTGATACGAATCTGGTGCGGAAATTTGGAAAAAGATATCGCCTGATCCCGACGATGCTGTAGCATCAGGAATATTCAGCTTGAAACAGACATTGCTTGTGGGACAGACACTGTCGAGCTGTGCAGACGCGCGCGACGCTAAAAAGCGTTAGTATACAAGTCAACTTTGATGCAAACATAGCGAATACATACCAAGTGCCAACAGGCCGGCTGCAGCAGTACTTCTCCTCATGATTCTCACGATGAATGTGCGTGCGGAGAGAAGCAGGGGGCCTCGTCAATCTTAAGATGGAGAGCTGGAGGACAAAGACGCGGCGCCGATTTGGGGGCTTGCCAAGTACGTATAAATATACGCACTGACGGCGGTAAGCGAGTGAGACGCAGGAGATGAAGCCCGGCAGAGACCCTGGACGCGTGTATTGCTGGAATGGCTCACAAAAAGCCTTCGGGGTGAGCAAACTCTATATATGAAGTGTGAGGTGCAGGACGTTGGCCTTCCGGTGGTGGGCTTACATTGAACTTGTAGCAACGTACTGCCGGCCTTGGCTAGGCTGGCTAGCACATCAGCGGCCGCATAGGCCACAGACAAGCTTTGCTGTACTCTCGAGGCTTCCTGTCTGGATGCGGTCAAGGCGGGGAGCCGTGGTTGCGACTCGCTGTAGGCTGGACACACGTCAGAGCAGAGGTACGCGTCATGACGGCCCTGAGGGCTTGACCACCGCAGTATCGAGCCTATGGAGGAGAGCTTGGGCTTATCGAGAACGACGAGGGGATGCCCCTGGAGCGCCAGGCTTTGGAGCGTGGTGGAGGCTGAGCACGCCCACAAAGACGAGACAGCGCATCCAGCCAATAGCAGCGCGTGGATTTTGCAGGCGGCTTTCCCAGGGTTTTTCGGATAGGGGAAGACCCCCAGGTTTCTGGAGCTGCTGTTGTCGGCGCGGCGGATCAGAGTCTTGATCTGCGTCGCTTCTTGGCCGTCGATGGCTGCTGTCGATCTTTGAGGTCCAAGTCCGGAGTCGTTTCACGTTTGGCAGTCGCTCAGCGCGGCTCCACATCTCGTCCCTCAACACCAGGGCTCCGCGCCCTGGTATGTCTCAAGCTTTCCACAGCCGCTCAGCGCACGACGCCGACACGCCGACATTTCTAAACTCGTCGCGTGTGAGGCTCCTTCTCCCCTCAGCCGGCTCGCTTTGCTTTTCCGTGGCACGTAAATCTGTGTAAACTGCCTGGCCTGGAGCCATCAGCACAATTACCTGGCACCCCATTGGGCGCTTCGTATGCAGGACGTGGATGCATCTGACTCTCATGGCATCGCCAGAGTGGCGCCTTGTAAAGCTTGAGCCGGTCGGGGAATTGTGTAATTGGGGCATTTTGCTGCCGTGTGTTGCAGATGTTCAAGGGGCGGAAAAGGTGGCCCACTGTTTGGCCTGCAGTCCGCGTAATCCCCAAGCCAACCGTCTGTTGAGCGACATGAGAAGAGACCGACCGTATACGGTGTTGCTGACGATCATCACTGGTGTCTGCGCACGAAGTTGATGATGGTGAGCTTCTACAGCAGCATTGATGATTGGCTCAGTCGCAACTTCCCGTTCGGATGTTATGCTTCCGGCTTGCCTTCCTCTTCAACCTCCATCTCCTTCAAGCAAGATAACCCTCGAGGCACATTTTATTCCCGGACTTTAGTGGAATCCTCTCCGCCGTCCATCATCAGCGTCGACAACAGCTGCCAATCCACAGTTGGCTCAATCCCCGTCTCGGCTGATCTAGACTGATCAAGTCTACAATGTTCATCGTCATGCCGCGGCATTGAACGTCGAGCCATGCTTTGGGTCTTACAGAACGAGGAGATGTGGGAGACGTTTGAAGAACACATCGTTCTCCCGCAATCACTGCGTTGGGGTTGATACCTAGCCCCAGCTTCTTCAACGCCGGAAGCCGTGGAGGAACGCCAAAAGTGCTATCCATAGTGATCCCGAAACTCCATTTGTACCGAGCGTAGCTCGGAAGAACAGAGACTTCAGGGCTTGTTTTAACCACAAGCCTCCTGCTGTCATGACAGGGCAAATGGCAAGCCTGTACCCCATAGCTGGGGGCCGCTGACCACACAGCCTTCCGCATCTCCTCTCGGACGACCTCAGTATCATATTATACACAAGCTCATCTACCGATCTCCCACCATTCACTCAAGGCCTTCAAAGAACTCAAACGCCTAATGACGCAATGCTCAAGAGCTCAAAAAATTTAATATATCTCCATCTAGGAACCTGTGAACCCCACCCTTCACGATTTGACCAAAACCATCCCTACACAACATGTAAGCGTACCGGACAGCGGGAAATCACCCTCACACCTAGTTTCTGATTGCTAAACTTCAAGTCAGCTTTGGGGCCCACATGCCAGCACAGCCACCTTAGCAACTGCAGGCGTATGCCAGGACACGAAAAGCTTGTCTTACGGGAGTCTTCCCCCACCGACCTGCTGTCGTGTATCAGATACAGTGGTGGGTTGCTGTCGTTCCGTATCTACCAATTAGACGCGGCGCATCCGGCAACCAAAGACTTCGCGAGGTCGCTCATTGGTTCAGGTGATTATCGCGACAAGAAAGAGGCAGCATTGGCCTACGTAGTGCTGCGTTGCGGATCCGATAAGACTACGTTTCTGGTGCAAGTTTTATTCCTTATACCTGCGGGGAAGACACTTGTATCTGGAAAAGATCCTGGAGGGACCTCGACGAATTGATGTGGCTGTATCTCCGAGGGGAACGAAATTTCCCGAACTACAGCCGACGAGGGTGGAGACTACCAAGGTATGAGACTTGTCTTTGTCGTCGCGCGAAGAGGGCAAGTAGATGGTCTACGAAGGCAACCTTCTGGCAAGCAAGGTTGAATAGCGGATTAACAAGATGGGTCGCAACGTGAAGGATAACATGCTGCGATACTTCGTGCGCGGTGAGGAGTAGACCGACCATATGCTCTATAATCGTATCCCTACCATCTCCACCACTCATAATCTCATCACACTCATCCATCCTCGTATCTCTCAACCCCCGCAGCCTCCGCAGCCTCCACCACCATCGCCGCCGCAATTCCCACATCCGGCACCCGCATCTCCATGACCCCCGCAACTAGCTTGACATCCTGGCGTCCCATCGCCGCCAGCACAGCTCCCCAAGCTCGCGCTCGCTGTGCACGTTCCTGCCGCACAGCCTCCTCCACTGCCAGCACTCGAGTACCGATTATCCTCACACGTTGGCTCGGCGTAATAGGGCATGTACACGGGATAGTACAACGGGTAACCATAGGCCCCATACACATACGCATCGCTCTCTCTACTCGGCGTCTCCCCCTCTTGCTTCTTCTTCCTATACCGTTGGCATACCTTCGCGTACTGCAGATCTAATTGTTCGAGTTCTCTCCTCCTCTGCTGTGCCGAGGTCGCACCCTCCATGATCAGGGCATTGTGCGCGGAGACGTGTACGCCGAGAACAGGGTCCTTGGGCAGTCCTAAACCCTTGGACGATGTTTTGGCGACATCAACAGAAGAGCGAAAGGGATTGACGCGGTTGGTGAAGCTGGAGCGAAGAGGTTCGCGCGTGCATTCGCAGTACCAGCATGCACACTCGGAGTAGGGCTGGCCGTACTTGCGCTCGTAGGTTGTCGAGGTCCAGGCGAAAGAGGTGTGAAGGGTGGATTCGGGTATTTTGTCGTCGTGATTGAGGAAGCGAGCGGTCTCAGCGAGTGTGTAGGCGTAGTAGAGCTTGGGGTGGAGTTGGTGGGTATGCTATATGGTCATCAGCACCTGTGTTGTAGCCTGTGTGGTAGGAAGATGAGGACTCGCAGGTGAGGGTAGGGAAGTGGACTTACCCATGCGAGATCTACGTCTAGTGTAGGCACTGCTACGTGCTTCGGATTCTCCGCGATTATACGCACAAAACGGTGGTATTTGACGATGAGTCGCTGCATGGTGATTGCCACGCTCGGACTGTGCAACCAATTAATACGCACCATCTTCTGCACAAAAGTCCCCTGGCGTATAACAGCGCCAACGAGATCAAGAGCAAAGGGACTCGAATTATCCCAGTAGTGCGCGAGCATCTTTCGCACGGCTATCTTGCTTTCCTTCGCCACCACTTCTGGCCTATATTGCCCGGAATTGACTAGCCGACGTTTTGACGGAGATGCAATGACACCCTCGAACTTTATCTTCAGACCTTCAATGGTAAGTCTGTTGATGATTTTGCGCAGCTCTGCAGGCTTAAAGTCGGGGAGATTCTCGATACACCGATTGGGGAAGAAGAGGTCGTGCGTGCCGATGCCTTTATTCACACCGGATGTTTGGAGTTTTCCGGCCGTGTTGAGGAGTGTACCAGGGAGCGATCTTTTGTCTGTCAATAGCGCGTCTGCGTCTGCAATGAACTTGCCCACACGCAGCTTCTCGTGTGTAATAAGGCAGTTGCAGCTAGAACAATGCTCTTCAAACGCGTCACCAGCGTAACCTTTATCTTCAGCGAGATACTTCTTAAGATCCTCCATGCTTGCTGTTCCTGGGCTTCTTGTCCACGGCGAGACGACCGCGAAGTGGCATTTTGGGCATATAATTAACTTTTCCCTCGGATCATCATTCGAGTTCCAGGCAATCCCAAGGGCTTTCTCGAAATTGGTGATAGCTGATGGAGAAGGCTTATACTCGAACGTCTTGTCATCGATCGCGTCGTACACCGCCTTCCAAGGGAATGCTGTCCTCCAAAGCGAATGGCGACTCAGCCTGATGCAGTCCTCGAGGTATGCCCTTGGGTTCAACATGTACGAGTGTAGGACCATCATAACATCCAGAGGCGGCAGTGCAGACGCGAGCTGGTCTTCGAGGCCTTCCCCTGTACTTGTGAAGCCAGGTGGGGTGGGGTGGGCCGTCGTGGTGGAATCGAAGTCGGTAGTTTTGAGTGCGGAGGAGAAAGTCGAGGACGTAGATGGCAACGATGCCCACCATTTTTCGAAGCGGTCGACGGCCTTGGTGACGAATACTGTCCATCTCTTGTCACGGATCTGTTCAGCGAGGTTCGCTTCTTTCTTGTCTCCACTTGCTGGCTCGCGAGCTGTTGCTGCTACAGCAGACGCATCCTGGATATGTACTCCTTCCGGCTGGTGGATGCAATTTTGACTGTTTGCCTGGTCGGTGTGCTGTGATGCTTCCTTGTCGGACGTGGGCTGCTCAAACGACATGCCGAAGATGCTTTCATCATTTCCGACGTCGCGCCTGAGCTTTGCGAACGCATGTAGTAGCTTGAGATGGGCAATACATTCCGTTTCTGTTGGCAGTTCTAGAGCACTCTGTCCGAAGTCTAAATTCTGAGATGGAGCACTTGCGATTGAAGGAGGTTGTTCATGGCTGGCGTTTGACGAGGAGACGTGGATGGAGGGAGGCTGAGAGGTATATGGTGGAGGGTCTCCGTACTGTTCTGACATGGCCTTCACCAAGCGTCTTCGTTCATATTTTTTGATCCTCTCCTCGAGTGTCAGGAAGTGAGGTGGATCCTTGCCCATGTTGATGACGTTGGTGATGGTCAAAGAAGTGCAGGTCTGAAAAGCGATGAGCGTTTCTGGAAGGACTAGTATCCGTTCTTTTGAATGCAAGTGAGGGCATCGCTAGCGTGCATTACCGAATTGCTAACTTCTGATTTAAGGGGTGGTGCAGTGAGATGGCATCGTTGCCCTGTTGGCGAGGCTTATTTTGGCGTCGTATGGAGATGCGAGGCTGCTCTCAACGGCCGGCCAACCACGTTGGGTGCATCTTGCATGTGGCACACCATCGTCACCGGGAGTCGAACTTAGAAAGGCGCGGAGAGCGGGGTCACGATGGAAAGCACGAATACGATGCTGTGTCGTGTTCGCGAAGGTTGGGAAGAGGCTGAGAATTGGCACTGATTTGGCACGAGGGAAGGGCGGCTGGAAATACTTGACATGATGCGTAAGGTCAAGGTTTGTCGATGTTTAGCTGAAGCACGTCGACCACCCTGAGGTAAACCCGATAGCGCAGCTTATAGGAGCTGGATCGAACGTCCGACGAAGGCTCTTAGAATGGGGACTGATCGGCTTGTGCGCTGCTTACGTCACCGGCGCGAAGTGGGAAATGTGCATTCGTCGATGCGCGTGTCCTTTCCAAACAAGCACCTTGGCCACGCGTGATGCACAATCTACACCACCAAAACCCGCGTACGCCACCTGAGAGTCATGTCGGAGCTCCAGAAGCTCCAGAAACTCTCCCCGCCGCACTGCGTCCTCCTCGCCGCCCATTATGCCGCCGAAGCCAACATCGGGGGCCTGCGGGCACTGACAGCGCTCCGAGAGAATGAGCTGGATCTGGAGCTTGTATTGAGCATAATCTTGACCTGTCTCCCAGAAAGCCACGAGCCTTCGGACTACGCCGAGTACCTCTTCGAGCTCGCGACCAATTCGCGCACACCCGGCGACGAGCCCGCATCCGCCCTTGATCTGTCGGCTGTGGAGAGCCTGTCCGATGCTCAGGCAAGGAAAAGGAGACGCAAGCTGGAGCTCTTGCCTATCACACATACACTATACAAGGCTGAGACCGAGCTGGACGCCTTCACACATTTCCTCCTCCATCGCTCACACCAGATTGACGCCGAGACGGGCATGCTTGATCTCGTGCCGCAGCTCGTTGCTCCGTTCCTAAACTACTCCGAGTACCTGCGAACCTGGTTCATATCCACCGTGTTGCCTTTGCTGCGCCTGGGATACGAATACTACCCGCAAACGCCGGTTCAGTCGCTCGACGAGTTTGCGCGTCTGAAGGGATGGCCCGCCATAGAATACCAGCTTCGTAATGTTCGAGAACACAATAAAGACGCATTTGGAGGGAACAACGCCGCGCGTGACATAAGAGGTGTAGTAGGGCCGTGGATATGCGGGGCCAAAGAACGCAAGAGGCGGAAACTGTCCGGTGAGCGCAGACCGTCCATCTCAGAGCCACCGTCGCAGGAACCCAGCGATTGGGATTACTTGTTCAATTGGTTTCTCCAAACGTCCAAGGCAGATCTGCCCCTCGCCGCGGCGGCTGTAGCCGAGTGGGATGGACCAGAGGACATGGATCTGGGTGGCTATGAAGAGGGGCGATCATATATTGACGACGAGACGCAGCGCAGGTTGGAGCTACGATACGCTCAAACTGCACTAGCTTGTTTGTATCTCGTTGAGGACAGCGGTATCGAGACAATACACACACTTCACTCGCTCCTGAAACGAATATCCAATCTCCTCAGTTTCGAACCACCTCCCGAGCTCACAGTAGGCGTCGGTGCCTTCCCACCTTTCGACGTCCAGACCGACATGTTGAACCAGGCGTCAATCTCCATGCTACAAGAAGATGTCCTTTCTCAGGCGGACAATGTCTTGACACAGCCAGACCCGGGCGCCGTGCGTCTTCTCGAGCTCTTCCTCTTTTCCGCGGGCCTGCTTTTCACTTTGGGAGCCCCACAGTCATTGAAGACAACTGCCAAAATGTATTTCAAGAACGACACGTCGGACCAGACGTCTCTACTGCGGAAGATAATTCACACGCTCAGCAGCGGGGCAAAGAAGAATGGTGATCAGTGGAAACTGGTCAGATCTCAACTCTTGTGGCTTCGGGACTGGTGCATACCTATACCCGGAGATGACTCGCCTCCTCATGGCATTTTCCGCAACGTGGACGGGATTACATTCGAAAGCGAGATCTTAAAGGGGCTCCTGGATTGCAACCACTACCCAACCGCTATCGAAATATATATATCGCCGCCCTCTGGTAGAAACCCTGTCCCCTTCCCCGGTGTGGAAAAGATCGTTTTGGGCGTGGCGATGCAACATTACGACAACGCTACTAACGGTAACCGAACTAGAGGAGGCATGAAAAGAGCTTCCGATATCGTCGCAGCCTTTAACCCCCACTTCCCTTCCTCCACCCGCTTCCGACGCGTCCAGGCACTGCTTGCCGCCACACATGCCATGTCTTTCTATTCTTTGACCCTCCAACACGGGGTTCCATTCCATCCAGTCAATATGCGGGTCAGCACCGACCCGTTGACCTTGATTAGGACACTACTTTCGCAGAACAAACGCAGCTACACCCACCTCGACGACCTCATCTCTATCGGCCAGAACCTGGTTATCGCCATGCCTTCTACTATCATGGATGACGAGGACGATACCACCAGCCTAGACTCCGCCACAGTGGAGAAGAAAAAGTCTGCTGCTGAACGACGAGTCATTGGAATGACAGTCGAAGCAGCGCTCAAGGAGGACGACTTCGAAACCGCATACTCGTACGTCGTCAATCGCTTGACGCCCTCGCCTTCCGCGACGCCCGCCGAAAATACGGAATCGAAGAGCTTCTCATTTAACTTCAATGAATCGAACAAGAGCAAGGAAGACGACGGTGAAGATGTAGCTTGGCGTGCAGCACTTCAAGCAGGTCGACATCAGTTTTCGCCAACCTCGTCAGTCAGCTGGTCGCAACCACAAACGGCAGGTCGGCCAGATCTCCGACGACTGGAACAGCGCATGGAGCTGCTCTCGCAGGCCATACTGCTCGCTCCTCCACGCCATCTTGAAGAGATACTCAACGTCTGGCAGGAATGCGAAAAGGAGATGAATGCTCTTCTAAACGAAGAAACCGAAGCTGAGGAACGCTTCAATGACGCAGCCGATCGGAGACTTCCTGGTGCATTCGCAACGGAGACCATCGCCGTACAGCCACGCCGGGAAGTTGGAAGAGGTGCTGTGGAAGAGGCGCCTATGGGGCTCTTCGATGTTGCTAGGGGAGCGGCTGCTGCGTTCTCAAAGAGCGCGTTCCCTCTTCGTGGCAGTCGGAATGTTTCTAGGACTATGACAACGGAGAATATGACTGATAGTCGAGGTTCGATGGATCTGAGTGATTCGGGTAGCATGGGTGGAGGTGAAGATAGAGTGAGGAGGAGAGACATGGTGGCTAATGCCGTGACCGGCGGGCTGGCCAGTGGGCTTGGATGGGTCCTGGGTGAGTCACACATCCCAAGAAGCTCTTCTGACAATAGCTAACTTTGGTTCTATAGGTGCTACGCCCGTCAATCAGGATCGTCAATAGATGTATATGAATGTCACGTTGCATGAATAGGAAAGTAATGGCATGAGCTATGACTATGTCCAGTTCAACGTCTTTGGGCAATGATCCTCTACTCCCTCAATCCTTTTGCCATAGCCCCTTCGTCTTAGTGACCTGAGTTCTCATTCACCTCTTATAAAATTCGTCCTCTCACCCGTAGCTTTGATTCTACACTCACGCCCTTCGACATCTACCTCGCTTCTCCTATCGACCTAGGGGACAACGACCTCCGAATTATCAAGAAACGTTTCCTTGCCATTTTGACGGGCCTCATGTCCCTCCTCACTGTCACCACTTCCGTCCTCACAACCTTGACCCCAATCCCCGAAGACCCCGTCAATAAGCTCGTCGCCATCGACTTTTCCAACGGCGAGAAATGAAAGTGTACCCCGCATTCCAAGATCGATATCGCCGACGCGGAGTACCACGATATTCCGGATGGGATGCATCGGTTAGGGGTGACGGGCCTCGCTAGCCTGTCGAAGTCGGATAGCCGTATGTGCCCAAGAAGGGCAAGCAAGGAGGGAGGAGTTGGACGACAGGAGCGAGCGCTGACCCAAGATCGTCAGTATTCTTATGAGGTACGGTTGCAAGGAGAATGAGTCCAGCCATTCCGTCCTCGAGCCCAAGTACCGTAGCCGTCCCTACGGCTTCGTGTCTATGCGGGTCGTTAGCTAAGGGATTGGTAAGTCTATCGAATCTGACGTGTGGTTGACTTGGCATGGGACTGCTCTCCCTGACGATGGACTATAATCCTCGGTGGCTCCTTCAGCTGTGGGTCGGAAACAGTGCAGTCTGAAGATCTGGTCCTCGCGGTAGCTTTGATAATATACCATCGAATCCATCAAACAGCCTTTCTTATCTCATGTCCCTCCGACCCTGGTTGCCCCGCAGCATGTTTACGTCTCAGCACCTGCCTTCTTTCCCCAAAATCGCTCCGCTTGTTGCAGAAGCTGCGCCGCGCCTTCCTTTGCCTTCGCCGTTACTGGAGCACTATCAGTCCCGGACCACGTGGCTACTTCGCTGCTGACCCAACTCGGGCATCACTTTTACCTACAAAAGTGCGTTTGACTCACCAGAACCCCTCAAGGTGCTCACTTGACCGCTCGAACCCTACTATATAAGCCTCGCCTCCCCCAACCCGAGACCCCTCACCTCCACCACCCTTGTCAACAACCACCTCGTCTACAAAACACCTTCCGATCTCCACAATATCACAATGCGCTTCCTCACCATTATCACGGGCATTGCGTCCCTCTTCACGGCCGCCACCCTCGCCGCTCCCTCAGAGGCGCCCCCCAAACCCCTCGTCTCCATCGACTTCTTCGAGTCATTCAACACCTGCATGGTGGAGCCTTCTAGCCACCTTGACATCACCGACAACGCCTGCCATGACATCCAGAAGGGCAGCGTGATGATGAAAGTCACAGGTCACGATTCTTCGCTCAAGTACAACAGTCGTAAGTGTTTGCCTTTCCTCTCTGCTTCAGTTTCTTGCTCGTACACAATCGGTGCATCGACGCCGTCGACGGCCCACAAGTAAAATGTCGAGTGACGTTGCTGACGTTTGTCGAATAGTGCGTCTCTTCAATCAGCCGGGCTGCAAGGGCGGTTGGACCTTCGAGCCCATCGTCAATCCCCAGTGCACCCGTGCGAATAAGTACAAGTCCGTCCAGGTCGTCTTCTTGTAGACGGACCAGTTGGTAAGGGAGCAACAAGCCTGTGGGTGGGCTTGACTGACCGCGTTAGCTTATGCAATTCGGATTGACGCTCGTGGATTTGGGTCATGCTGGCATATGGACGGTGATCTGCAGGGTCTGATCAAGAGTTATGGTGGTCACTGCCTCCAGGGACATGGGCGCCCATGTGGGCCATCTTCAATCCTAGCGCTTGAAGATGTGATGGGTATCTAAATGCAGAGGTGATAGTACATGCGGGTAACCCTCAAAAAAAATCAATCAATCAGTTGAATATCTCATCGAAATGCAGTAAATCATCTCATTGTTCACTCGAATTATCCACAAGAGAAGGGTACTCTAACTCCGATATACACAGAACCCCTCCTCATCAGTCCCCTACCTAACCCACCATACAACACATCTACAAAGGAAGCAAACGAACGTACAGTTTCTCCATCATAAGTTGAAGAAAGCAAAACTCCGGACGCTGATGCCATGCTCGGGAACGAATGCCAGTATGCAAAATCGAAAACAACTTGCGTGAGGGGAATCTTTCGCTTGGCAAATGAAACTTTTCGGAAAGTCAAGGAATGCACGATCGACCGAAGCCACATTCCGCACCAGAACAGCAACAGCAACAGCGGCATGTTCATACAAACAGCGATCGCCTCTTTACATCAACGGCGGCACCGTATTAAGTATCCTCGTAATCTCTCCTGGCGGGATCTGGCTGTTCTGCAGACTGCGCACCTGCGAGCCTTTGCGCAGGCGCGAGAGGCCGATGGCGAGTTTCCAGCTCTCCGACTCGTCGATGAGGAAGACGTACTTCATGTTGTTTGCGTCGCGGACGCAGGCGCGGAGGATGTGTAGGTGCTTGGCGGCGTTTTGGCCGGTCTGAACGTTACGTGTCAGTAAGTGGTGCTTGTCATGCAAGGGAGAAGAAAGGGAAAAAACTCACCTCGACCAGCTTCAACGTCCACGCCTTCACATCCCACTCGCGCTGCGGAATATTTCGTACGTCGTCATCAATGAACAAGCCTTCGGACTGGATCTTCAGTATCAAGCCATCCGTCACCTTGCCCACGTTGGCCACGAGCTGCGCGATCGGCTTCGGGAACATGTCGTTGAATTTGTACACGGCGCGTATCTGGATCTTGTCTGGGTCATTCGTCGAGTACGGACCACGTTGCGATGGCGGTGGCGTGGTTCGCGCAGTGGATTGCGATGCCGCATAGCTGGACTCGGTGTAGGAGGAGGCGTGCGAGGGAGGTTTCGGCGGCCGTCGAGGGCCATCGTAGGGTCGGAAGGAATGCTCGTCTTCGGTGCCGATGTATGACTTTGCTGACGGCTTCTCGTAGTTCTTCTTCGGTGTGACGGTCGCTTTGATCGGAGAGGAGTGTGTTGAGGTGACGGAGGGGGCGGGTGGGCTCTTAGCGCCTGCGTAGGGATCGAAGCGCTCGCCGCCGCCCATGCCGCCATAGGTGGTCGAGCGTCGAGCGGAAGATGGGTCGATTGATGAAGCGGCAGTCGCTGCCTCTTGGGCCTTGAGCCTGTCAGCTTCGGCCTTGAGACGGGCTTCCCGGGCTGCTCGGTCGCGCTGTGCTCGCTCTCGGGCTGCCTTGAGTCGCTCTGCTCGCTCGGCATCTGCTTTGGCCTTTGCTGCAGCGGCTTCGGCTTCAGCTTTGGCTTTTGCTGCCGCAGCTTCGGCTTCAGCTTTGGCCTTTGCTGCCGCAGCCTCTGCAGCCTTCTTCTCCTCCTCGGCCCTTTTTGCGGCCTCTGCGGCTGCCTTGATCTTCTGCTCTGCTTCGAGCTTTTCACGTATCTCCCTTTCAATCCTTGCGCGAGCCTCTGCCTCTCTAGCCTGTCTCTCTTTTTCTTCTTGTTCTCTGGCTGCCTTCTCGCGCTCTGCTTTGGCCTTCGCGATTCGTTCTCTGGCTTCCCGCTCTCGCTGCTCCCGTTCCCGAGCTCGCATCTTCTCCCACTTCTCCTTTTCTGCTTTGGCTCGAGCTTGCTTGTCAGCTTCTTCTTTCGCTTTCCGTTGCTCCTCCTGCTGGCGCTTGCGGTCTTCTTCTTGTCGCTTCCGTTCCTGTTCTTGACGCTTCCGTTCCTCTTCTTGACGATTCCGTTCTTCTTCTTGACGTTTTCGGGCTTCTTCTTCACGTTTTCGGGCCTCTTCTTCACGTTTTCGGGCCGCCTCTTGACGTTTTCGGGCCTCTTCCTGTCGTTTCTCCTC
>JAFHBV010001115.1:0-28801 GCA_019022785.1 Pseudomonodictys pantanalensis
GGGCATGGCGGCTCTGGGGAAGGGGGATATGGCGGCCGGTGCGGTAGGGGGAGTCGTGCGAGGCGTGGCGGTCATACGAGGTCATTGTGTGCCAGAAGGACTTCCACGAAGACGCTATTCTGCGCGGCAGTCAGTACGGGGTGGCCAGCGAGGAGGCTGCTGCTCGGGGGGGACCTCACGATTGTGCCATGGCGGGCGAATGTGCGAAGGCGTCGAGCCGTGGCCACGACGCGGATTAACGAGAGTCGGTGTGTAAGTCGAGCGAGGTGCGTGATGCAGCGAGCGTGTCGCGGGAACGAGGGCGAGAGCGAGGGCGAGGGCGTGGTCGGGGAGGTGTGCAGGCGGGAGGAGGTGAAAGGGCAGTCGCGGGTAGAGGAGAAGTTGGAGTAGTGCCCGGGTGAGATCCCTGCGCAGAAGGTGTCTCCTAAACTACCTGCGTCACCGACGCGAAAGGGGATGCAATTAAGCCAAGGGCCAAGACCCACGCCTCGCGCGCCGACAGGCTTGATTGTATGCTTGTCAAACACACGCAGCAGCAGTAGTATTATTATTATTATTCATCAGTGAAGAAGCGACTGTCGGGGTTTTGGTTGCTGGGTGCGCTGTTGTTTTGGTTTGTGCAGCAGTCGTCGGGGTTAGTGGTTGCCGCCGCGCGCCTTGCTGTGGTTCGGCTCTGGCCTGCCTTTTCTTTTGCTGCATGCACCTCCTCACTGCTCGCCCCTCGTCATCCGCATCATCCGCATCATGGCCGACCTTCGCTGCATTCCCGAATTCCCAGTTTATTATTAGCCGCCGCCGTTGCTGGCGGCGACTTCCCTCCATGTCGCTCCCCATACGCGAGCAGTCCCACGGCCGCAATGGCTCGCTGATTCCTGAAACTATCCACTTTGCAGATCGGAGGCAATCTGCTGTGAATTTTGCCATCCCGCTCCCTCGCAGCTGCACCCGTCATTCGCCCACGGCCTGATCGTCCCCTGGCCGACTCCACGCCCTCTGACCAACCAACCCTGTGTTTCACGCCTCCTCCTGCTGCTGCGCGCCAACAGCCCGTTGCCGTTGTGCGTCCCACCGCGTCTGCGCCAGCCGTCGTCCGCCGACATGCCCCTTGGCGACACCTTCTCTGCAGCCGGGCTGAAGCCACAGCAGCCATGGCGTCCGCACTTGAGCCTCCTGAAGCCAACCGAGCACCCTCTGTGGCTGCTGTGCGCAATTCCATCGTGAATGGGCTTCCTGTCCCTCAGCGCGAATTTCGGCATTTTCCATTTTCCATTTTCCATTCTCCGGCCGCTCACTTAGCGCGTCGAAAGGGGCGACTTTGATCTCAGGAGGATGACTTGACCTTTATTTAACCTACTCTACGCGTCTCCACCGCCTTATGCACTAGGACAGGACATCGGTACATGCAGCTCGCCCCTTGGTTTGCACCTTCGTGACGCCCCTCCATTCTGTCGTGTTGCTGCATTACTGCGCACGAGGACTCGAGCTCCGGTTACGCGGCCAGCACACCTGTCGTTGTGGTGATGCAATTGTGCGCACAACATCAGCTACCTGTATGATGAGCCGGCGAACGCTTTGCGCAGTGTTTCTGTCGGTAGTACCGTCTCCGCAATTGCGTTTCTGTGCGATGGCTCTGCATAACACCAAACCACCTTGATCAGCTCCATGCCAAGCGACTGTTTAGCCACCAGCTCACGGAGAGATGCTTTAAAGCTATACTAATCACTCTATTCAATACCCATCTCCCGATCCTCCTCAATATACGGAGGCTCTCAATTAAATTGGCCGAGCTTGTGCCTTTGGTGACCTTCAGACCGTGATGACGACCAAATCCGCTGAGACATCGTCCCGGCGCTTTGAAACCGCTTCAGCTGCTGGCCGCAATGCCCACGCTAAGATCTACCCCGGATTCCGGATCGCCACGTGGAGCAGATACGAGATGATAGATCGGTGAATAAGCACAGCACGAGTATTCACCCCGATCGGCCCACTTCCGTAGCGCTGCCCGCCTCAGGCGAGCATGGTGGTCGCGGCGCGGCTGTGGCACGACCGTCGTGTATGAACTACTGGGCACTTCCCGAGGGTTCGCCCTTTGTACCAGTCGGATCGCGTGTTGGGTAGTGGATGTGATGACCGTAGGTACCGATTGGTCGGCATGTGGTTCACCTTGAACATTCTCAGGTCACCTCTCACCAATTCTCCCGGACGATGTTAACCCCAACCTTTCCATGCAAGCGGCTCCGCTGTATGTGAGGTGTCTCGATCGCTTCGGTATTGCCGTACAGCTCATGGGCCTGTCTTGCCGAGGAACTGGTGCAGTTCATCCTGTAACGGCAGCACGATTGACTCAACAGCCGCTTGAAGGAAGGCAGCATCTTGTAGATTGGTCCCGGGGTCGCCAAAACACCGAAGACAGTGCCTTACAGCGTTGGAGAAGGCCGCCGACATGTTCTCTTGCTCCTCGTCGGCCCACTCATACGCCATAGCGCACATGGTCCACGGATTAGATTGCGCAGCTTCGTCACTCGACGGCTGCCCAAGGCCGTCTTGGTATTTGTTGGCGCTGATCCCAAAGTAGAGTTCCAGTAACGCGACCGCGAGAGCCAGCAGAATCGTGTTCTTATTGCGGAAACCGCGTGACAGGTGCGCCTTCCCTACATCGTGCGCCTCGCCTTTGGACGCAACATACGGATGGTCGACATCAAGCAGACGCGGACCGGCATTGGTCTTGTGAAAGAGGATGTCTTTAGCATCCCATTGATCTGGAAACCACGATGTGCCGTTCAGCTGGAGCGTGCTGCTTGCGAGTGTCAGAGCCAGGCTGTACCGCTCCTTCTTGCTGAGCTTGGCCGGTCGCCCGTTCACTACTGGTGGGTGGTTGAGCAACTCGTCCAGGGTAACAAACTCGCTCATCGTAGTACGCTTCTCAGACTGTAGATCGACAGAATACGTACCCCGAAGGATACTCCGACTATCGAATGAGAAACCGATGCAAGGAGAGCTTTTGTAGTACCGCTGAATCGAAGCGCAGAGATCTTTGACTTCCACTAATGGCGCGGGTAAGCTGGCAGCAGGGTCCGTGGCGGAGTATGGTGGAGGTGGCTTGCTGTCGCCGAAGCTGACCGATTTGGACATCTTCGGTTTGTGATACGACTGCATTGGAATGTCGTTACTGTCGTCTTCGTCCTCGACTATTATCTCGGCCGCCTGCCACGTCCACAGCTGCTTGGCTCCATTCGGGCTGGTCGAAAAAGATACGTTGAAGTACGTCTTCGAGTCCGCGTTGGCTTTCTTGATCCCAGAGGCGAACAGATTACTGCGTTGGTCAAGCTGCAGACTCGTCTTATGGGACGATTTGCAGGTACATGACCAACATATCGATAGTGTTTCGTGGAGATTGGTCGCATATCGCTGGATACGCTGCAGTCGGTTTGCAAAAGACGGCTTGACTGTTTTCCGGAACGTCTCAATCTTCTCGCTCTTGTCGGTGAAGCGCTCCAGTTCCTTGTTGCATTCGTCCAGCTCGTCCAGCAGCGCTTTGATGCTCTTCTTGTTCATACCAAACTTTATACGCTTCTTGAATTCAAACTTGTCGTTCTTCTTCGGGTTGGCTGTAATGAGCGCTTCGAGGTCGATGCGCGTGAGCTATGAAACGTGAGCAGATAGTTCGCCAGAGCGAGGGAGCAAGGGAGGAGGCAAGCAAAAGACCACCACAGAGAGGTTATAAGCCAATCGGAAGGTACCCAGAGTGTCTGTAGTGGCACTTCTCTTTGCCCTCTCTCGTCTTGTTCATTTGTTAAGAAGGTAGACCTACCTCTGCTGCCCCATCTAGATCCAACCTGCTCGCGATCTTTTTCGTAATACGTTCTATATCCGCAATTGTGTCCTGGTATGCCTGGTATGAATCCTGGAGCTTATCCTCAAGCTTCCGTGCCATCTCTTTCGCCTTCCAGATTTGTCCGCTCGGTTCCGAGAGCATCTCATCGAGTTCGAATTCGGTCGTAATAGGCTCGAGGAGGATGCGGATCGTCTGCGCATAGTGGACGTGCTGGTTCCGCAGTTTGCGAATGAACATAGGTAACTATGAAGATACGAGGTCAGTATGAGTGCTTCGTATGAGTATACTACAAGAGAGTTTCCACTTGCCTCTCGTTGCCATCGTGCGAAGCTCTTGATCGGATCCAGGCCTTCGTTATAAGACTCAATACCTGCAACGGTTCAGCAGGCTGCTACTGATAGTCTCCCGCATCCGCACTGACCTTGAATTATCAACGGGAGGCACCCCAAGATAAGCCCTGCGGCCTCCACTCCAGACATTGTGGCGCGAAGGCATCAACCACAGACCGAAGAGAGTTGTGACGGCCAGCTTCCGGTCCGCGGGAGTTGGGAGGGTGCGAGGGACGCCGCGGATCTAGGAAGGTGTGAGCACAGTCAGGTCACCTTCTATGTCATTCCACCCTCTTCATCGCTCCCGGACATGCATATGAAGCTCTCATCCAGTGGGGCGAGTCGTCGCGGGGAGAACTTGAGTTCGCAATGCCACCCGCTAAGCCACACCCAAATCGGTTAGCTCATACACCATCAGTAATGGACGCCCCGGGCGTGCCACCGCCGCCAGGCAACCTAGCATTCAGCATACGATGGCGGGCTAGGCGACAGCTATTGCAAAGCACGTATACCCAGGCTTTCCTACATACCATCTTGCCCACCGAATGAACAGAAAAGCGAGATCTCCGACTGGGTATTACGCCGAACGATCGCATTTTGAAACACCTTGAATCCAAAGCTCGCCTCGTGATTTCGACGCTTTTACTCATGCTTCCGCACCTCGATCATCCCGTCTGAGGGAACATGTGCCCCGGAAGACATGTCGACAATCCGTCTGGGCACAGCGGCCGATGTCCGAGCCTTTCAGATCCTCTCGAATACGCTCAATAGCGGCGCCGAATCTTCCCCTCATCCAATCGATTATGAGGCCCTGCAGGACGAGTTTGGAAGGTTTCGAGTGTGGTCAGGAAATCTCGGGGCTTTGCAAAAGGGTCACAGCTCACTTGATTATCGTCTACGCGATTCCCCACTTCTCTCAAGCAATGCATTGAAACTTTTGCATGAATTGGAGGATAATCTCGATGCCGCCAACGCTATCATCTCTGGCGCTCGTCTACCCTATGAGAAGCAAGAAACCTCCGAAAAGACGGAGGATGACGATGAAGATGATAACTTCTTCAGCGATGATGAGGACGATGAAGGGGACGATTCGCCTCCAAAGACCGAGATTGAGATGCGTTTTCGGGAGATTGTCGACATCATAGACAACCTCTACAAGCTTTCCGTCCGTATACGAGCACCCACGATCAGGAACAGGTCGTTGAAAGCGGCATCCTATCAGCCGAAGGATCCGGACACTGGAGTGGACATCTTTGAGCAATACAGCATCTTCGATTTGCAACACACTAAAGAGCTGGTGAGGTCCTTACGAAAGCCATATGTTGGCGAGATAACCATCGAGGATGACGTACTTGTTGGAAGGCTTAGTCGCGCCGTTACTCTTCGGAGACGCCAATTCAAATACTGGAGACGGCACAGGGATAAGCTAGCAGTATCTACCCTCCTCGACGATGATCCTCCTCAGAATGTGCCTCCGGTCAACCGACCCGACGCAATGCAGCGGCATGATACCCTAGAGGCGCAGGTCGGTACGACATTATCGGCAGCAATAAGACAAGCCCCTAGCCAGAAAACTGGGAAGACAATGCTTTCCGGAACTGAGGTCACGCATCATCACCAGTCTCTTGATGACATCGTCGACTCCAAATCTGTCACCAGCTATGCTACGACTGTCCGAGACCTCTCTGGGAAGGAAATCGCCTTACCTCCCCCACCGAGAGCTGCGGATGGGGAGAAGGACTTCGAATGCCCGTTTTGCTACATCATCTGCCCAGCACGCTATGGCAAGGGTCGACCCTGGAGAACACATTTGCTACAAGACTTGCAACCATATGTGTGCACATACGAGCATTGCGAGATGCCAGACCAACTTTTCCGCAGCCGCCGAGAGTGGTCGGATCACGAAGCAACTCATCGTAAAGCTTGGAGGTGCCCAGAGCACCCGACAGCAATTTTTAAGTCATCTACTGGCTTGGAAGAACATCTCCGTCGCAAACACGAAGATAGCATCCCTGCAAGCCAGCTTCAGAGTATCGTACGCGTTGGGGAAACGTCCACAGTCGATATACGTCAGACATGCCCGATTTGCTACGCTCCCGCAGATATGGAAGGCATGGGTGCTATGCAGAATCACATCGCCAATCATCTCGAGCGAATCGCAACTTTTGCTCTTCCTATCGACGTAGACGGCGACTCGGATGGGGCTAGTTCGCAGGCTTCACGAGGACGATCGCACTCGACTGATTCTCAGGATCTGAGTGACGTGTCATTCGTTAGCGACGAAAGCTTGACATCTGACGCTGATGCCAGATTAGCGAGGAGTCAAGACCCAATGCAAATGTCATTGTCGCAGGAGCTACCACTTGAGATGACCCAGATCGACGAGAATTTGACTGGCGGGGCACCACTATCTGCAGAAAGCCTGCGCGATCTCCCTGACGCTACTCAAGACCGGTTGAATTTACTCGCTGCGAATCAACCCTCCAGTGAATCTGACGAGGCTGAAGAGGACGAGGTGCCTCCTGAAGTCGAGGAAAACATGCAAGAGATGGAAGCCTTTCGCAAATACATGATGTCGCTGCCGGATGCGCAATCAGTGCGCTTCTTCCGTCGTTACGGCTCATGGAGAGGACAAGTCAAGTTCAAGAACGCTGCTGCGGCTGCCAACGCAATCGAGCTGTTCAATCCCAATGGCTTTCCACAAGTCAGCCTTGCGCAAGGTGGAGAAGGGAATGCTTTCTTGAAGTTCAGCATGCCGCAGAAAGAGAAAGCAGACTATCTAGCATTCCAAAAGGGCACTAACGAACAAGCCGAGTCACGCAGCGTTTCATCGGCATCCTTATCCTATGACGAGGATGAGAATCCCACTCCAGTCCTCAACGTTGCGGATATACCGACGCTACGCTCGTTGTACCGGTCTGGTAAACTTTTCCAACGGGACCAAAGCTATACCTTCAACGATACCTACAACAGAATTATCTCATTTTGCTATTACGATTTGACTCGGCTGAAGGTCGATGCCATCGTCAACAGTGCCAACTGCGCCTTGAAGATCACAAAGAACGGTTCGACTCTCAACCACAGGATTCTTAAAGCCGCTGGACCCGGTGTAAGAAGGGAGTGCAAGACAATAGGGAAGATCAAAGTACGTTGCTTGACAGACTCACTTCTCACTTCAAACTATTACCAATCCCCTCTAAATTTTGGCGCCACAAGCTAACGTTCACCAGGCTGGTCAAGCAGCGCTTACAGCAGGCTACGATTTACCGAGCGCTCACATCATTCATGCCGCCAGACCAAATTTTACGCGCTCCAAAGGCATGGGACAGTACAACATTCTATCAGAGTGCTATCGAAGCTCTCTCAAAATCGCCATGAGCAATGGTTTCAAGACTGTTGCATTTCCCTGTTTGGGTGCTGGTGGGTGTGGCTTTCCCCCTCGAGTGGCTGCTCGCATTGCTCTTCAAGAAATCCGGGAATTCCTTGACTCTCAGCCTAGCCATTCTTTCGAGCGATTGATCTTTTGCATCTACAGCAACGTCGACGAGAAAGCGTATGTGGACTTCCTGCCCGTTTTCTTCCCACCAACACATAGCGACCTCGAAATCGCAAAGCCCAACGAGTCTACCCGAAGCCGCGCAGTCCTCGGAGCATATCTACTGGAGACAAATGCCCAGGTAGATATCATGACTCAGCATCTCATGGAATATAGCGAACATATGCCCACCTTCCCCCTCCCAATTCTCAAAAAGCTCCTTGGACTGTCGCCTTCTCTCAACTCCCTCAAAGACCTCATGCTTGGTCCAAAGGAGACGATACCCAATCTTGAAGGTCGAGGTAGTGCCGATGTCGATCTCATTTGTACTGTGTTGCAAAGTGTATGCGGCAGTGTGACGGAAATTGTGGAGTTGGCCAAAGCTAAAGCGAATCTGGGACAGCAAAGCTATACCACCATATGGGAAGACTACAGCAACCATTTAGAGGCTAGTCAGGGAATATCTCTGACAACGCTCCTAGAAATCTGCCAAGACTTCGTTCAACACTTGGAGGATTTTCTTCAGAGGTGGGTTGATACCCCCAACAAAGTCTACACACGCCCCTCTCTAGAATATGAAAGCTGACTGCAATCAGAGATGGTCCATATCCTCACGTAATGAGGACTATGCAAGTGAGGCTCAGTAGCTGGCTTCTTAAGAAGACCGGCCAAGGCGACAACGCTGTCCGTGAGCATTTCGACGAAGTAATGTACACCCGAGAATTCCAGCAAGGAGATACTGTCCCTACCAAACGAGGCGACACCATCAAGCTCCATCAGATTCCGTCGATTTCTCGCTTATATCAAATCGGCGAGCTGGAGCCGAGACCGACCAATGCGATACCCTCTGCTCGCTTCAACTACAGGATTTGTCTTCTCAAAGAAGACATAACCAATCTGGACGTAGATGTGTAAGCTTCCTTCCATATTTCCATGCAAGGCCGGTGAGGCAAGTAGACTAACATTCGTTTAGGATGGTCAATTCCACAGACCCACATTTTGCCGGGATAGGGACCCTTGACAGGACTGTCTTCAGGAAGGGTGGTATTGATATGCAAAATGCAGTGTCGACCTTTGGACCTTGTCAGGAGGGCGACGTCAGGCTGACTGAAGGCTATCGACTACCTGCACGACACGTCCTCCACGCAATTCCTCCCGAGACGTATCGTAGTAATACTAGAGATGTCTTGCGAAAGATCTACCGAGAGATCCTCCACATGGCCAGCACACTCCAAGCTACGTCGCTGGCAATACCTAGCATTGGCACCGGAATGCTCAACTGTGCGTTCTCGGTTTCTTCTTCTCAAAAACAAAGCTGACATTGCACTAGATCCTCGACGCGACTCTGCCTCCCTCGCAATGGAGGAAGTAAAGTACTTCCTTGAATCAGTTGAACCCGTGAACTCGATTGAGAAAATCGTCTTCGTCGTCTACGGGTCAAATGACGAGTTCACCTACAAATCACTGCTACCGGTCTATTTCCCGCCGCTGGACAACAATATCAACAAAGCTCTGCCACCAAGTGGCGAAACTGCATCAAATCCAGTTGACATACCGGGTACTGGTGAGCGATCCTCTACTCCGCGACGTACACTATTTGGCTCAATCAGCGAAGCTATCCGCAGCGTTCGATTTGGGAAGCAGCCTACAACGGACACAAAGCGACCACTTAATTCGGGAGAAGAGCATGCACTCATCAGCTTCGAACGCCACGCTCAGGATTGTGAGACATGCAGCAAGGTCCACCAAGTATATCTCGAAGGTGGCAATCTCTGCGCGGACGGGTATGGCATTGGCCAGTTGCTGCTGCAGTACTTCTATATGGAGACTGACCAGGCCGTGTACTCGACCAACCTCGAAAACGGCAGGCGTGTGCGCGTTGAGATACCGTCGATGTTCCCACATGCCTGGGATTTCCTCGTGGCTGTGGAGCATAGCTATCGCGCTCCACAACGAAGCAGACCCTTCGTAACCCCGAACCAACCCTGGCCAGGGCCATCAAAGCCAAAAGAGCCCGAGACTGCTTCAACAGACGCGACCAACATCCTAGGTAGAGAGCCCGAAACCGCAAAGGCGCTAGTGCAGACGCGTTTCGATGAGACCAAAGACTGGGAACCGTTGCAGCAGTACTTGTGCTGCATTCTGATCACTCCCGGCAAGCTCAGGATCTATGAGACAGAGCACCAAACAGAACTGCAGATCCCGTTGGTGGTGCTCCATCTCTCATCGATTACGGTTATCGAGAAGCTCCCCACCTCGGGGATTGTTGTCCGCAATGCTCGCACGGCATCGGGATCGCTGATTGTGGTCAACAATGACTTTCTCTTTACTTGCCGAGGCGAGGTGCAGGCGGAGGTGCTGTTCAGGCAGCTGAAGCAGGCTGCGAAACCAGACTTGATCGAGCCCTCAGCGGCCGCAGAAACTCAATCGGTTGCTGTGACAATAGAACCCCCTAAACCGGATAACTCAACAGGTCTATCGACATTGGACGTTGAGGCTGCGGACGTCCCCGTTTTACCCGCCCCTAAAATCAATCCTTACTTGCTACCCCCGGGTATTCGAGATGGTCCCGACGACACTGATTCGGACAGCGACGACGCCGTGCCACCTGGAGGACAGACTAGTGATATCAGAGGCGATGCGGACGATCATAAAAGTGAGGGCGATAATTTCGACGCTATAGACCTAGCGCAGTCGAAGACACCCAGGCTAGTCTTGGCGGAAGCAACCCAGGAGCAGCCAGAACTCAGCGATGAGAGATCACCATCTACAGTCATCAACCTAAGCCAAAGAGTTCTCACGCACCTCGCCGCCCTGGCGGAGCCGGCCGCCGGGCTCAACCAGACGAAGCTCGCACAGGACCTCAACGTAGATCCGGTGGATATTGAACGCGTCACGCGACACTTGCAAAGTCGCGGAGATGTCCTACCCGTTGGCGACCAAACATGGGCTGCGAGTAAGCTCTCCGTTATGCCGATCCCTCAGAATCGCACACAAGCTCGGCGACCAGGCCACCCTGGCGATTTGGACGACTTGAGCGCACAGCTCGAGGTGGTGAGGGATCGCCAACGACAGCTTAGACGCTCCTCCAGTGAATACAGTGGACTCCAAGGCGAAGATAAGCGCGAATACGAGTACCTGCTTCGTGAAGAACGCAGAATTATCCAACAGCAACTGGAAAAGCAACAGCCTGGCGAGACTGCAGTCGCAGCCATTGCAGGCCCATCATCCACCTCCGACATCAACCCTACGCGCAAAGTCGACCCCGCCATCTCCGGCGTCCCTCCTACCACCATCGATAATTACTATACCTATATCGAGGACGCCACTCAAGATCCCTTCCAACCACTCTCGTCAAGCTTCGAAGGCTACCCCAAGACATGCATCGAGCGCGCAATAGTGAATTCCTTGGCTCTCTCGGAACTAGGATACATATACGATGAGAACAACACCTGCTTCGTTATCAAGGGCAGACTGAGTAAAGAGACCATACAGGCACTGGCAGAACGAACGCAGCAACTAAGACAAGGCGCAACTGATCCACCCACAGCCCAGCGGCTGGATCCGAGGCCGATAGAACCAAAGACTGAGAAGGGTATCGCAGAATATGAGGTGCCTCCAGCCACGGGACAAGATCAGGATGCGGACGTCGCCATCGACGGCCTCTACGTCTACGTCTACCCTAGCCAAGCCCCCATAAAACAACTCTTCTCCTCCACACAGCCCTCCTGGACGCGCATCGACCGGAAGATCGTCACCACGCAAGCCGTCGAAGAACTCAACCTCCCCTTCCAAGGCCAGAAAGACTTCCTAATCGTCGAAAAAGAACTCAGCAAAGACGAGATCCAGCACCTAGCGCGCCGCACGCGAGAAATCAGACGCAGCGCAAGACCGTTTACCCGCAAGGCCCCGGAGTCCAAACAAACCCTCTTGCCTCCAGATTTCCAAGCCGAGCTCGACGTAGCAGCCCGACTCATCGATTACTACAGCTACGTATACGGCGAGGGGCTGTACGGCTTCCTGGACCCTTGGACGCGTATCAGCACCAAAATCGTTAGCGAGGAGGCGGTCAGACAGTTGGGGTACGTGTACACGCTGCAGGACGAGTCGATCGTCGTGGAGCAAGAGCTCAGTGAACGGGGTGTTTTGAAGCTGGTGGAACGGACGGTTGATATTAAACGTGCTGCGAGGGGGGTGAGCCAGGATGCAGATAAGGAAACGGGGAAAGGATCGGAGGCGTCCGCGCCAAAGGTGCCTACCGTCTCGCGTTCAGATATTCTGACAGAGTTGGATAGGGCTTCGCAGCCGGAGGGGCTCAGGTACTCGCGGTCTACCGAGTTTTTCCGTCCGCAGCGAGAGGATGCGGGGGAGGGAGGGCAAGGTGGCAAGGGGGGCGATGCGGCGGGGCATTATGATTCAGAGGATGATGTGGTGGCTATCGTCAAGGAGAAGCGACGGTTTTCTTGAATGGAATAGAATGCAGGAGAGAGAAGATGAATGTTGATAGGCTCGCGTCGCTTCCTTGCTTTCTCACGTGGAAAAAGAAATAGATGGGGATATGAGAGCAGTTGATGCAAAACTTGTATTCTTTTGATACTCTTTTACCCCTCGAATCCTATGGTCTATGCGTACAGCAAGATCACTCAAGACTAAACCCCTCCACTTCACCGCTCCATTCCACGTTTTCCGCCTCCCGCCACCCCACTCCACTAAAAAGAAAAAATGTAATGTGCAGTAGTGTTACAATCACCTCCCTCCTTCCATCCCAAAACGCCCGATCCCCGTAAATGCAAGCCCAATCCCGCCACGCGCGAAAACGCAAAGGCATAGAAATGCACGAATTATGAAGGATGATGGGGTAGAGTAGTGTACAAAAGTGATCGAACAAGCAAAAGGCAGCGAGGGTCGAAAGGGAAAGAGATGATTAGACCTCGCCATCGGCGACAGCAAGCCGCTGCTTCGCCGTCTTGGCCTTCTTGCTCATGCCCTTCTTGCGCTTGCCTCCGGGCTTGTCGCCGTCGGTAGGGACGGGCGTGGCGGCGCCGCTGGGCTTTTCGCTGACGTCAAAGTGTCCTTCGCCTGTTTCGTAGTTAGCATCTATACACAGACTGTGTAGTGCTATATTTGACTCACCTTCGTGGTACATATCGTCCAGGCTAGTCTCCACCTTCCTCCTCTTCCTCTTCTTGCTCGGCGGTGCGTTCTTCTCCTGCTCGGCGAGCTCAGCCTCCTTCTTTTCAATCTCGGCAGCCTGCTCGTCGTCCGCAAGCCACATCGCGATGTCCTTTGTGCGATTCTCGCGCGAGCGCGTGTTGAAGTCGACTTGAGCGCCTGCGCCGCCGGAGATGACGACGCGCTGCACTTCTTCTTTCTGCAGGGCGCGCTTGCGGATGCGTTCTTCGATGGTGCCGCGCGTGATGAGACGGTAGACTGTGACTTGGCGTGTTTGGCCGAGACGATGGGCGCGGTCCATGGCCTGCGAGTCGATGGTGGGATTCCAGTCCGAGTCGTAGAAAATGACCGTGTCGGCGGATGTGAGATTGATACCGAGACCACCGGCACGGGTGGAGAGGAGGAAGACAAAGATGGAGGGGTCGCTCTGGAAGTCCGAGACGGTGTCGCGACGGTCTTCGAGCTTGGTCGAACCGTCCAGGCGGCAGTATTTGTAGTTGCGATACGTTAGGTACTCTTCCATGAGGTCGATCATCCTGGTCATCTGGAAGTAGAGCAGTACGCGATGGCCGTTTGCCTTCAGCTCTTTGAGTAAAGCATCAAGCTCGCGGAGCTTGCCAGAGTCAGTAACAAAGCGATGCATCGATGGAACATATACATCGGTGTATCGCGCCCTGATGTTAGTCGGCGGAGGAAGCTTGTTCCGTACGGAGAGGGCAGTAAGATCGGTCTTTGTTTCCAGAAGACCCAGTTCCGTCTTCTCGGATACGCCATACAAGGCAGTGCGCATTGGCACGTTGAAGAACGTCCTCTGCTTCTCAGCGATGACGCCCTGGCTCGAACAATACAACTCGACCGGAGGTGCAGATACAGCAGGCTTGGCGCATCGCTCAATGACGTGAAGGCCAGTATTTTCAAATGCCGAACGCGAGACATTGAGCAGATTGTGCATATAACCCTCGGTGGTCAGGTCTGCCAAAGCAATGCGCTTCTGACGATCAACAATGTTGAGCATGGAATGCTTTGGCGCGTATTCGTTCTCGTCGTAGCAGATGTCGAACCGGCTGAGACGATCGGTCTTTTCGCTGAGGTCGATGGCACGCTTGAAAAGATCACTCCTAGCAATATTGGAAGCCTCGGAGGCTGACACGTCGGAGAGGCGTAGCCAAGCGAATGCACCCTTCTGCTTCGAAGCTCTTTGGACATGATCTGGACTCCAGACGTTCATCAAATTGTCGAGATAGTGGCCCTTGAAGCCAGCCTTGGGATTCTCCGAGCCGGGGATATCCAAGCGACCACCATTCCGGCAGACCAGCCGCGGGAGGCGGTATTCGATCAAGCTACGAGTCGAATAAGCAACGTTGACGAACTGTCCTTCACGCATGAAGGATGCGGTTTCGGCAAAGTAGGCAAAAGACATCGGGGACCAGGTCTCAGCGCGCTCGAAAAGATCGGGGTGATTGCACACCTTTCGGAACTGCATAACGAGATTCATCAGCGTAGCGCTGTCCTGCTCGTCGCCAACAGCTTTCTCGATGAGGTCCATGATGCTGATCTTGTTCCGTAAGTTGGTATAGTAGGCTCGTTGACGGTAGGTGAGGTCGCAGAACACGTCTTTCTCAATCTTGTCGCCCAACTCCTTCTGCACGTGTTTCTTCACACGTCTCAACATGAAAGGCTTGAGAATCATGTGCAGACGCCTCAGCTGATCTTCGTTAAGCTTCGTGTTGCTCTGAGCGTGGCTCTCGATGTCCTTGGAAAACCAGTCGCTGAATTCGTCGTGAGAATCGAACAAGCTCGGCATGATGAAATGGAGAAGAGCCCAGAGTTCCTGCATATTGTTCTGGATTGGGGTACCAGTGAGGAGGAGTCGATTGCGGGAGTGGAATCCAAGCAAGCTCTTCCATCGGGAACTTTGGGACGACTTGATGGCCTGGGCTTCGTCTAGGATCATGTATTGCCAACGTATCTTCTGGAAGTACTGCGCATCCTGCACAACCAACTGGTAGGATGTGACGAGCACATGGAAGGGAGAATCTCGGGTGTAGGTGACGTGCTTCCTGTCCCAAAACTTGCGCAGGATCTTGCGGTCTTTCGCATTGCCCCAGTATGGGAGGGTCTTAAGGGTTGGGACGAACTTGGCGATTTCCTGCTGCCAGTTGTGCAGAGTCGATGCAGGCGCGATGACTAGGAAAGGACCCCAGATATCGTACTTCTCCGCGAGGTAGGCCATGACAGAAATGGACTGCACTGTCTTGCCGAGACCCATCTCGTCGGCCAAGATACCGTTGATACCTTGCTCATAGAGATTGACCAACCAGTTGAGACCCTTGAGCTGGTATTCCTTGAGGGTACAACTGAGCAACTTCGGCTGAGGAATGAAGTCTTTCGCGTCCTGGAGACCAGATGGGTTCTGGAAGTTGAGCTCGCCGTCGTCCTGGTCCTCTCCAGCATTGTTGAAGGCACGTGCGCGATCCTGAGCCTCCTTGACAGCATGTTGTGCATTGGCGACAGCTGCCGCATTAAGGGCGTCTTCGTCGTCAAAGTCAAGATCTTCAAAATTGGTGACCTTGTTGCCGGGTTGGTCAGATCCTTCGGGAACATTGATGGCCGGATGGCTGGTCGATGGCGCCGCGGTATCAGCAGAAGCAGCAGCGTCGGCGTCGTCTGTTGACCTCTCGATTTCATCTGTCCTAGCCTTCTTGCCGATGAAATGGGAGTAGAGCTCGGTCTGGGAGATGAGGAAGTTGAGCTTCCTCTTCTGGCGGTTGGCTTCGCGTTCGGCTTCGGCCTTCTTCGCATTCTCCAGTTCAGCACGTTCAGCCATCTTGCGTTGGTCGCGCTCGTCGCGCTCGTTCTTCTTCCAGAACCCAAGCATTTCTCGCATACTCCTCTTGGCGCGAGCTTGTACGTCCTTCATGCTCTTATTGGTGCGCATCTGCCATCTCCTAGCTTCTTTGGAGGCGAGCTGAGCTGTCTTTCGCAAGTTGGACTGTTTCGTCGAGAGGGAATTCTCTTTTATCCTAACGACCTTAGGTATATCCTTCTTTGCAATGTCCTTCCAGATCTGATTGTATAGGGCGAGGTACGCATTCGAGTTGTATGATGTGAGGACTATAGGGGCAAGGTCTTCGGTCTGGCTTCGGCTCTTCAGGGCTTCGAGTCGGGCTTCCTCGCGCGGAGCTATCGGCGGAAGCTCGTCGCCGCGGTCAAGGGCAGCTTGGCCAGCCGCTGCAGCATCTTTCTCGGCCTGTTTCTGCTCCTTGCTCTTCTTCAGACGTCCTCCGGTTCGACCACCCTTCCGTTTGCCACCAACAAAGTCGTCAGATGCCTGGAACGAACCCATAGTGCCACCCTCAAAGTTGGGTGCGGGAGACGAGACTTCGCGGAAGTCCTTGCTGGGAGCATTGCCTTGGAGGAGCTGACTGGTAGTCTTGGCTTTCCTTTCGGCCTTTTGTGCTTCGCGCAAATGCTTCTCCTTCTCCTCTTCGTTCTCGGCTTGACCTGCTTTGGCCAAAGCCTCGGCTCGCTTCGCCTCTTCGTTTTGTATAGTCTTTTCTCGCCGGCGTTTGCGCTGCATGTCCTTCTTTCGCTCCTTTTCTTCAGCGATCTCCTGGTTCTGGACTTGCTGCCATGCTGCCGCTTCGTGCTCTATGTTATAGGTCTGCTTGGCAGCGTCTCGGTGGGCGATCATCTGTTCTATGGAATTTGTAAGGAAGGCTGTCCGTCGTTTCTATGATGGTCAGTGGGTGAATCAGGAATTGGTTTGAGTTGACAAACTTTTTGCTTGATGGTTTCTGCAGCATCCACGTCGCGGGCCCGCTTGCGGGTGCGTTGGAGGAACTCGTCCCTTTCGCGCTCGAAGCCTGGTCCGTCGACATCATTCATCTCGCCGGTCTCAATTCGAGCAAGTGCGGCCTCAACCTCGGCCTCATCTGGAACGGGTATCTCGCGGGCTAGCCTCTGAGGCGGCTGTACGCTGCCGATCGGTGGCATGGCCTCGTAGCTTGCTCGGTTGTCGTGCAGAGGCAGTTCACCCGGGGCTGGTGACGGCATGACTTCCTGCTTAACATAGAGGGGCTGGCCGGAAGGCTTCGAGGGTCGACGAGGCTCTGCGTTGATAGATGGGAGCGGCTGTGCTTTTGCAGCAGGCTCGGGGTCGTTGCCAGAGGACATGATGCTCGTGAGAGCCATCGGGTCTCGCTTAGGTGGCGGCGGCGGTGCCTATTGTTCTTATTGTCAGTGACCGTGACGCGAGACATGCGGTAGCGAGCTATTCCACTGACCTCCTCCTTTACTGAGGGTCTCCGCGCATAGTTGGCGGGCGGTGGTTGTACAGCACCTCTATTCAACGTCGAGTATACGGTGGGGGAGACGGGTGAGTGAGACATGGCTTCCATGCCTGGCGCGATGTGGCCGTGCGATGGGGGTCGCTGCAGCGGTGATTGATGCGCAAACGAGCTCGCCACGGGCGAACGGTATGGGTTGTAGGACGGACTCTCGGGCGGTCGAGCGTCTGGGTAGGTGTGGGCTTCGCGGGTCTGAAGGAGGTAGCGTGTTAGCTCCGCATCCCTGCATATCAAAAGACGGCAGTGAGGGCATCAAAGGGGAGAGGGATAATGGAAATGCACGTACCTGAGATGGATATTGGGGTTCGTAGCGCGCGCCGGGCTGGGCTAGGCTGCGGTCACCATGGTCAGAGGTCGGGTCGTAGTATTTGGACGAGGGTCCGTCGCGAGCGTAGAGGGCCGTGCTGATGGACGGGAGCTCGGTGGTGCCGGGGGAGGTAGGGGAGCGGTGGTGTTGATGGGAGGTGAAATTGGAGTGATGGAGAGGCAATGGCGCGGGCGTGGTGGGCGAGTGGTGCGTCCTGGCGGTGCTAAAGGGTGTTTGCGTGGTGGGCGATTGGGGTCGGTGGTAAGCTGGCGGTTCCCCTGGCTTGGTTGGCATTCTGTCTCGCGAGAAGCGTTCCTCCTCGTCGACAGATCGCCGCGGGACCGGGTCGCGGAACATCAGGAGCGAGAGAAGGCGGCAACGGCAGCAGCGTGCTGGCTATGGCCCATCGAGGCCCGCAGGCCGATTTGGATGCAAAGGCGCGCAGCAGAGGGCGGCCGGCGGCGATCTGGGGGTGCGGCGTGCGCGTGGAGCCCTGCCGGCGCGATGGTGCACCTCGCTCACTTCTCTCTCACAGCGCGCCGCGAGAGGTGGCTGCGAGACGGAATGGCGACTCGGGCAGCTGGGGAGCGAGCGGCGCGGAGAGGGAGGGCTGGCAGAGGGGGAGAGGCCTCTGGCCCACAGGGACGAAGGGTCTGTCAGCTTCCCCTAGTGCGGCGACGGCAGTCTCTCTCGCGCTCTCGTGGCAGGCGCACACACACGTCGAGACGCGATGAGGTTGACGTGCACGACGATGAGATGGGATGACAGGCGTGAAAAGCCCGGCGATGCTCGACGGCAAGCTGCGGAGCGGAGGCGCCAGGGCAAGACGTGGTGGGGAGCTCTCGCCAGCCCATCGTCTCTCGTTATTCGGCGCTCTTAACAAAGCCTGAACCCGATCTGGTCGTCTGTCTTCTACACACACACTTGCAGCCCACCAGCCCGGTGGTCCAATAATTGCACCCGTTGGCCGGCGCAGCGTGCAGGGCTCAGCGCCTCTTCATTAATCGCCCTCTGCAGCCCGGACTCCATCTACGGAACCGTTGCGAGTCGCAGGCCGTCTTGCGCTGCCGCAGTCCTGTTCCCCCCGTGCCCTCGACCTGTCTGCATGCCCGTCCGGGGCCCCGTTCGCGAGACGAGCCTCGTGGCGCGGCTAAAACATCCACGATGGAGCGCCGCACCATCCTCTGCCACCAACCGCATGAGCTTTTCGAATGGTACACGAGTAGATGCTGCGTTGAACCGTGTAGAGTCCGCATTTCCAATTGCCGCGTTCGAGGCGAGACCCTCCACGAGCGACGGCATTTGCGACGCCCAGACGCGTGATTGGCTGAGGCGCAAACTGAAGACGGTGACGGAAGGCGTGACCCTAGCGACCCATGTCCGTGGCTCGTGCAGCCCGCTAAAATTTCCACCGATGCTTGGCATCAAGATTCTCGAACTTTTTCTCGCGCCGGTTGGTGAAATTCGTATCGCAAACCACAACACCACATCACTGCCATGGCGGCGGTATACAAGACCCTGTCAGGCAATGGCAGTCATGAGAAGGACACGGAGAAGCCGAAAAATAGGCAGCGGGTCCTAATCCTGAGCTCGAGGGGCGTGACTATGCGCCACCGACATCTGCTCAACGATTTATATTCGTTGATGTGAGACTGAAAACAGTTAAACCATCACATACAAAGACTGACCTCTATCAGGCCGCACAGCAGAAAAGAAGCCAAGCTCGACACAAAAACCCGCCTCTACCAACTCAACGAACTGGCCGAGCTCTACAACTGCAACAACGTCCTCTACTTCGAAGCCCGCAAAGGCAAGGATCTCTACCTCTGGACCAGCAAAGCTCCCAACGGCCCCACCGTGAAATTTCACCTGCAGAACCTGCACACTATGGAAGAGCTCAACTTCATCGGCAACGCACTCAAAGGCTCCCGTCCCATCCTTTCCTTTGACGCAACCTTTCAAAAGCACGCTCATCTACGCGTCATCCAGGAACTATTCACGCAAATCTTTGGTGTACCCAAGACGAGTAGAAAGGTGAAACCTTTCGTCGATCATGTCATGGGCTTCACGTATGCGGGGGGCAAGATCTGGGTCAGAGTGTATCAGATCGCCGAGTCCGAGCCGGGAAAGAAAAAGAAAAAGGATGTGGTCAATGGTGACGAAATGGATGTTGATCAGGAGCCTGCGCCGAAAAAGAAGAAGGGCGAGACCGATGTTGGTTTGGTGGAGATTGGGCCTCGATTCGTGTTGACCCCAATTGTGATCCAGGAATCGAGTTTCGGTGGTCCAATTATCTACGAGAACAAGGAGTTCGTGTCGCCCAACCAGATCAGGTCGGACCTAAGGAGAGCAAAGGCTGGCAGGTTCAACAGGCGCACGGATGCTGCGAGAGAGAGCAAGGCGAAGCGCGGAGATCTGGGTCTGACGAGTCACGGCGGGCGGAAGAAGGAGAAGGATCCTCTGAGTGACCAGGTGCTCTTCGCGTAGAAACCTTTTTATATTCGGTACACGGGAGGCGTTTTGGTATTACCACGATACAAGCTATTATACTCTGTATATCAGGGTCGGGCGCAACTGTACGCAGGGTATCACTCCAGCCAAATCAAAAGTCATCCTCCCCACGCATATCTCAACCAACTTCCCGCTCCCTACCCATACTCTCCTCCAGCTCCCCCGCAAACCCCGCACTAACACCCGTCACCTTCGCCATCCTCACCCCCCTCACCACCCCAAACGGCGCCAGCACCTCCTGACTATCGACCCAAAACCCCTCATCAACTACCCTATGCACCCTCCCACTCGCAAACCTCTCTCTCTTCTCCTTGCCCCCTATCAGATGCACATGCACCCTCCCCAACCCATTCGCCAATCGCATCACATCCACCAGCTCCCTCACCCTCCCCTTTATCCCCGCCTGCAGCCCCCTTCCCTGGCAATTAAACTTAATCATACCGGTGTAGTCATCTACATGCGACACATTGACAACGTAATTCCGTATACGCAGCAGATTGCGGTACGAAAAATGCTCGAGCAGCGTGTAATCCCGCGACGGAGTCAAACCCGCAGGAGTGCGCCACCGCTGGTGGAAGACGATGCGGTCGAAGCTGACGTCCAATACAAACACGTTACTTCCCCCGTATAATTCGTCGGCGCATTCCTCGTGGAGTTGTTGGCATACGGCCAGCAGATTAGTGTAGCCCCGCCGCCACACAATGTCCTGCCCCGCGGTAAGGGAGGTTGGTGGCAGCGTTTTAACCATCTTCCATGTTCCTCTGTCGTTAGGCGCGGGCGAGGAGCGTATGTAGGTTAGGTTGTACTCGGGCGAGGTGGGAGGGGTTAAGGGCCGCTGGAAGGAGGGCGCGAGGGAGAAGGTGCGTGGGAGGAGGTACGAGTAGATTTCGCGGCGGAGCTCGATTGGGAGGCGTAGGAGCGGTGGGAGTGAGGAGGGACGGTCCATTGGGGATTGATGTAGTACGAATGGTCAGGCGAGACAGGCTGGTGGGTGTATACGCAGGTTGTAGCACCTCTGCGTGTGCTGTGGTTCGCAGCATCCGTTTGTGAGTGGTGACGATGTTGGCGGCCATTGGTGGACCGAGGGCTTGGCGCGGTGCCCTTTCCAAACCAACTGCGAGACGGAACTCATCTACGATCTCACCGTCCTCGATAACCCCATCATACGCACACATGGCTCAAGCTGTGGAAATACTCCAGTTTACTACGCAATTGGGCATGAGGCTGACTGTGCGACGCTTCACTAACATGCCATCTATCGACCGCATTGCTCGTGTACTCAGCCGTACACGGAGTACCTTGCCATATCTGTCTTCACTCTAGTCCTCGATTATGGTCATCCTTCCTCTGCGTAGCTTCTCCCCCAGTCAGACTCCATGTACCCCGCCGCGAAAGCTCAGAATGCCTCTTGGTGGCACCGCAAACGTGCGTACTATCTCCACGTCCTTGTGCGGAAGCCTGCATTTCGCTTTTCAATCCACTACGGACGTATACACTCTCGCAGCCACGATAACACAGCTACTTCCTGGACCCGGGTATATTTACGACTGTTAATCGCGGCTGACTACTCAAACGAGTAGCTGTTTGTTCCGGGCCATGCGAGCTGAACGTCTCGCGACATGATGGCGTAAGCAGACAACGAGCATGTAATGCGATACACCTTCCAGTGTGTCTTTGACAGAGCTGCAATTGCATTAGTGTCTTGGGATAGAGTCTCTCTTTGGCCAAGGGATGTTGTGCGCAAGTATAAGACGGCCTGTTGCATCGAAGATGAAGGCAGTACGCAGGCAGGGTCTTTCTTCAGCTATTATCTAGTAGAAATTCATTGCAACAATGCCTACGAAAGACATTCTGGTCAAGCCGGCGGGGTGGGAGTCTGCGCCAGAGACGGAGAGGTTTCCCGTCTCGCTCTTGGGGCATATCATGTGAGTATATCTCGCCAGTGAAATTCGTCAAGGCGCTTTTGATAGATGCTAATACAGAATGCAGGCCCAAGATCTATACTTTCATCGCCGAATTCTTCCCCCTGTCTGCGGACACAGACGTCGATGTTATCGTCTCCAATATGAAGGCCGGCTTGGAACAGAGCTTATCACAGTTCCCCATCCTAACTGGCAAACTTGCCATGGACCCTGATAACGGATTGCTATGGGTGGACAAGACGAGGGACTCCACGGTGGGCTTGAGCGTCAAGCACATGGGTGAAGACGAGTTTCCTAGTTTTGCGGAACTGCAGAAGAGAGATGTACGTCCTCACTTTACCTGAGTTTGCACTCGAAGTGGAGGCACTTGTTAACAGTGAATAGTTTCCTTTAGATGTAGCTCACGAGCCCAAAGTACTCCCTTCATCCGTGACCGCGAAGCCACTTTACTCTCCCCAAGGAGGCAATGATGAAGAAGGGATTCCCATCAGCGCTTACCAGCTCAACTTCATCAAAGACGGCGTCATTGTTGTGGTAGCAGTCCATCACGTAGTCTCCGACGGTCCAGGCTGCGACGGCTTCTTGACCTCATGGGCAGCGAACAGTACCGCAGCCACCCGCGGCACTCCATTCCCACCTCCAGTCGAGAAATTCGAGCTCACCGGTTCTCCCTTGGATGTCGCCAAACCAACCCCAGAAGTCACTACCACACTCAAGCGCGCCGCCATGCTCATGAAAGATGTTGGTCCCATGCAGCCGCCACCACCAGGCTTCAAGATGCCAGCTCTGATGCACACAATGTGGCACTTCCCCAAGAGCAAGGCCGAATCATTGAAGGCCAAGGCATCAACCGTTGGCAACGACTGGATATCAACCTCCGACGCCATCATCGCCCTCATGTGGGCCAGTGTGTCGCGCGCTCGCGTTCCCATGCTCCAGCCCGACATGGACGCCAAACGAATCTTCGTCTCCGCAGCCGACTCTAGAGGACGCTGGAACCCACCACTGCCGGGCCATTTCCTCGGTGTAGGCGCAATGCCAGCTCGCTGCGAACCCATTGCCATCAAAGAGCTCGTCGATCCAGCCTCGCTCCCCAAAATTGCCGCCGGAATACGCAAATCCATCAAACAAATGACGCCCGACTACCTGACCGAGATTCTGCAGTGGATCGCCAGTCGCGACGACAAGCGATATCTCGAAGTGGACATACAGCTCTTCCTCAACATGGACTTGGGGGCATCAAGTTGGCGCGGTATGTCATCGTACGAGAAGCATGACTTTGGCTTTGGGTTGCCTCTTGCGCTCAGGAAGCCGAGTCCTGGGTTTGAAGGCTTCGTGTTCTTGTTTCCTAGCCGCGCGGCGCAGAAACCGGCGGATGCGGATGAGGGGATTGAGGTGTTTGTCTGTTTGGAGAAGGGTTGTATGGAGAGGTTGATGGAGGATGAGGTTTTGAGGGAATTTGCCAGTCCCAGGGGGTTGTAGGTTGGTCGATCTGTGGATAGGCTGGGGGCTGTTCTGAGGAGATGCTGATAAATAGCAGAAATGTGATGAATACATAACTCTTCTTTTGGTAACTTGACACATGTCACAATTGTAGGTATGTGTTCTTGAGATGAATCAAAAAGCGTCGTCCTCCAAAGCATCCAGGAATACGGTGAGCGCACTACATTTTCGACGCCTAGACTGCTCTGCATTTAGTGTGAGTATGCTGATGGACTACTTGGACACAGACGGATGTCCGGGAATATCGACCGAGTGGTCAAATCAAGGGTGATATAGCATGTATATAGCTGCTGAGTAATCGCTATGATGACGCCATCCGCGACCCTCACCACCAATCGCACTTTTGTTATATTCATAAAAATCTCCCCACAACTGCCGCTCTCCCATTTCCGAGCTCCAACACCTCCACAGAGCACAGAAGAATAACCACACATCACCATGAAAGCATACTACTACGACAATCTCCCCGGCGACCAGCGCGAAGCCCACGACTCCGGCCGCGAAGTCTCCCCCGCCGAACTCTCCAAGCTCGGCATCCTACACTTCAACTACCCCAACGTCTCCGATGTTGACGCCCTCGCCGCCTCACGCTCCTACAAAAACCGCGACGAAATCACAATCTCGCCATCCACCATGGGCGCCATCTACGAGGAGAAAGTGAAGACTTTCTTCCACGAGCACCTGCACGAGGACGAGGAAATCAGATACATACTGGATGGCGGGGGCTACTTTGATGTGCGGAGCGAGGGCGACGATTGGATCAGGATCAAGTTGGAGAAGTATGATTTGATGATTATGCCAGCGGGGATTTATCACAGATTTACGACGGATACGGAGAATTATACGAAGGCTATGAGGTTGTTCAAGGAGGATCCGAAGTGGACGCCGTTGAATCGCGGGGAGGAGACGGAGGGGAATGTGTTTAGGAAGGAGTATGTGAAGATGAGGGAGGGGTTGAGGGCGGCTGCGACGTGAGTAGGGTAGGAGCTTGTGTTGAGTTTAGAGTTGCGTGTTCGACATCATCGAGTTGAGAGGGTGAGGCAGGCATATTTTGGACATTGATGGAGTCTCAGAATGAGCTGGTCTATTGTCTCATCGTGCGCTATGTAGCTCTACTCGCATCTTTCCCTAGGCACCCGGAGCTTCAGCCTCTCGTTGCAAGGACATGTCTGCTTGACCTCGAGACAGTATTCTTTGAGGCAGCCGCGGTGAAAGGCATGTCAGGGCTGTACAGTCGTCCACGGTGCGCTGCTGTGCAAAGCAATCAAATGCCTTGAGACGGGTCATTTCCACAGTCGTTGCACCTCATGGCAGGTGGACTGCCTTGTAAGCTGGAGCGGGTGGCTTCCTAGTAGTGGAAAGCTATCAATCTCAATCCCAATCATCGTCGTCTTCATCCTCTTGCTGTTTTTGCTTAGTCTTCCAAGCTCTTTGCCGTTCGTCTTCTTCGGTGACTTTGTTTCTCGCAAGGACGTCTGTTCGGATGAGGCGTGCTTCCAGATCACGCGTGGTAAAGCTGTCGGGCGTTCTCCCAAGTCCTTCAAATCCTACAATGCGGTCCACGCCAATGCCATCGATGAAAGCGATGACACAAGGAAGTACTTGGATTTTGAGTTTCGTGACCAGGAAGGGGCAGTTGTCGACGTTTATCTTCAGCATCCGCGCCTCGTAGTGGGCTGGGGCCAGGGACTGGTTGGCGTCAGACCTTCCAGACGCATTGGGAAATACAGAGTAGACTTCCTAATTGGGATGACTTACTTCAAGATGAGTGTCCATGATGCGGCAGCGATTGAAGTCTGGTTTGAAGAAATGCACCACGCAGAGCTTGGTGCTGGTAGTAATATCCATCAAGGCCTTCTCATCCTTGATCTCGACATACGTCCCGCTTCCGCTCTCGCGCATCTGTTTTGCCTTGTTGAATTCAGCATGCAGCTGTTGTCGACGTTGTTCCCGGAAGGCATCAAGTTCCGTATCATTCTCCAGTTCCGCAATCAAGGCATCTTCGTCTGAGTCGTCGCCCTTATTGGCATCGACGATGGCAGCGACCTTGGAGTCAAGCTCAGCCATGTTCCCCCAAACGTACAAACGGCTGGCGTACGAGGGACGGGACCACGGGCAAAGGAGGATTCCTGCACTTTTGACACCTAAAGCAGCCTAGCGGGTCACGTGTTAGCGGGCAGTGCCTTAGTGATCGGCCGCGATAGGAAAGAGTGCACGCGTTCCCACAAGCGGTCAGGGTCTGCGGCAGTTGAAAAAAAGGGCAACACTGTGTGTATCTAGCTGTATCGTGCCGCTAATTGTCGATAATGGCACCGCGCTGGCATCGCGTAGCATTCGCGGCTGACCCGACGCGCTTACGAGGCTGTGCGGCTGGACCAGGGGTGGCTTGGCGCTTTCGCCAGCGTAAAATTACCAGCAGCTGTTGGGGGGCACAGGACTAACCCAAACGCATCCAGGACCGTCAACCCTCCTTGCGCATTATCTGGACACTGGACCCTTTCCGTGCCTCGCCAGCCTCCTTTCTTCACTTCTCATCCACAACGCTGCGCGCGCAGAATCTTGAACCTGCCGTCGAGTTTGCATCCCCGACCGGCGTCCATTCGCTAACCACCCGTACTTTCTTTCAAGGCACACATAATCCACGATGTCGGACGATAAGAAGAGCGACGACTACCGGGTCGACGTGCCCGCCAGCAGAGAGTTCAGGGCGCCCTCCCCCGCCCTGCGCCCGCCGCAGCGACAGCAATCGCACCATTCGCACCATTCGCTGACGGAGAACCCGATGCTATCCATCATCTCGTACTGCGGCTCCTCGATCCTGATGACGACGACCAACAAATACGTGTTATCTGGCGTGGACTACAACCTCAACTTCTTCCTACTCGCCGTCCAGGTCCGTCGTCTCGTCCAGGCTAGCGTTTACTGCCCAAGCTGACTGTCGCCCAGGCTATCGTCTGCGTAGTCGCAATCTCAAGTTGCAAGAGCGCTGGTATGATCACATACAGGGACTTCAACACCGATGAAGCCAAGAAATGTACGTTCGGCCGTGAAACGTTGAGTGGGACACTTGCTGATCAGACACCAGGGTTTCCCATCTCCCTCCTCCTCATCGGCATGATCTATACGAGCACCTGGGCGCTGAAGTTCCTCTCCATCCCCGTCTACACCATCTTCAAGAACTTGACAATCATCCTGATTGCATACGGAGAAGTCCTCTGGTTCGGTGGCTCCGTCACCCCAATGGCCCTCTTCTCCTTCGGCTTGATGGTCTTGAGCTCCGTCATCGCTGCTTGGGCGGATATTCAGCACGCGTTGAGCAGCTTCGGAGGAGCCGGCGAGGCTACGAATGAGGCCATGTCCACACTCAATGCCGGCTATCTCTGGATGATGTTCAACTGCCTCTGCACCGCCACCTACATCCTCACCATGCGCAAGCGAATAAAGTTGACCAACTTCAAGGACTTTGACAGTAAGGCAGGACCCGTCCTTTCCCTCGAAACGATGCTAACGGATATCTAGCCATGTACTACAACAACCTCCTCACCATCCCGGTCCTGCTCGTAGCTTCCATCGTCGCCGAAGACTGGTCCTCCGCCAATCTTGCCAAGAACTTCCCCCCTGAGCAACGCAACTCGGTCATCGCCGCCATGGTCATTTCCGGCCTCTCCACCGTCTTCATCTCGTACACGTCTGCTTGGTGCGTCCGCGTCACCTCCTCTACCACATACTCGATGGTCGGCGCCTTGAACAAGCTCCCAATCGCGCTGAGCGGCCTGATCTTCTTCGATGCGCCGGTCACGTTTGGCAGCTGCTCTGCCATCTTCGTCGGATTCATTAGCGGTCTCGTATACACATTTGCAAAGGTCCGTCAGAGCAGCAAGCCGAAAGATTCCCTTCCCACGGCGAATGTCCCGCTCAGCGCGAGCAGCCAGAGCATGCGTGACAGCCTGAAGTCATAGGTGGGCTCGTCGGCTCGATGATAGAGGAGGTAACAGGAATTCTCAAATAATATGGAGGCGCTTCGCCTCCTATGTTCTTCACGCTTTTGGATTGCATCCGACAGTGTGTCATGTCCCCTGGGCTGGTAGGGTTTGAAGTCCGCTTCTTGTATTTTTTAAAGTATTCGACTTTGTCTACTTTGTTTAACATTTTTTAGATGGATTGGCGTTCGGGATCAGACAGCTCCTGAACGGCTCTGGAGTGTGGACACGCTGCCATGTAGTTGCACGTTCACGGTAAAGATATCGACGTATCACACTTAATCAATCCGAGTACGACTCATGATCTTTCGGTTTCGCCCCGTTTGCCACTGATATACGAGCCTGAAATAGTCTCCCTAGAAGCGAAAGACAAAAGGGTTACTTTGGCGAACAAAGAGCGCCGTGAAAGAACGCATTCCCTATCATAACGCTCACCGTTGAAAGGCCTCGGCGATTCCTTTGTGCTGACAACTAAGAATACGCGCAGACAATAACATTGCCTTAGCTCCCACAATAGGTACATTTACATTGGATACCAGAGCCGTCGATTTCCTGGAGATTTAAGACTCCGGGCTTGCTCTTCTTGTGGACAAAGTTTGCTGCGTTTCATCTACCCCCATCCCAATTCCAAACAATTCAGGATACCATCACCTCGGTCCCGAGTCGAACTCACTCATCAGCTTTAATTCAACCACGAAAACTCGACAAACATGGCCAACACCGACTTCAAATCCCTACTGGCCGAAGCCGAAGCCGGAGATCCTACTCCAGCACCAGCACCCCAGCCACGAGATCGGAGGGACCGTCGAAACCAACGCCCTTTCGCACCCGCTGAATACGATCCCACAGCACCACAACGCGGTATGTCTCCGTTCCAAGACCCCCGCCGCACCCGACCCAGACAAGACACCAGACGCAAAGACAACCCCCACCTCCTCGCGCATACGATCTCCGGCGCACCCTACACCCACGGCCTCTGCCGCCGCTGCACCCGCCACCGCAAATGCCCCCAGCACCTCAAAATCTACACCGTCGAAACATCCGTCAGTCTCTGCCCACACACACGCATGAAACTCTGCTGGGCAATCGATGACCTCAACAACCGGCACGGCACCTACAAGCTCGAAATTAAAGAGCACTTCCTCCGCGAAACGGGCGAGGCAGGCGACTTCTGGGACCCCGAGCGGCGCCAGCATGAGGCTTGTAGGGTGGCTAGACCGCATCAGAGGGTTGGGTTGTTGGTGGAGAGGGTGCTGGAGGATGCGGAGAGGGGGCGGGTTCCGGTGGAGGGGAATGCGAGGAGGATTAGGGAGGAGGTTTTGGTGCTTGTCGGGGCGTGGGAGAGGGCGGAGTGGAAG
>JAFHBV010001116.1:0-24612 GCA_019022785.1 Pseudomonodictys pantanalensis
GCCTTAGTATCGTGGGCTCGTAGATGTGTTTATGTGACACTATACAAGACTGTGTTCACATCCTGCGGCAAGGCTCTGCTCCCAGCCTGTTCCGTCAAACATCCACAAGTACCTTCAGGCTCCTCCGCTGCCTCGACTCTCGCAAAGATTATTTGGAGCAGAGGGTTATGTAGAGCATCGTGTTGATTTTCGGATCCATTAGGCGCTGCGAGTCCGTACCGTTAAGCACGCCTTTCAAAAAGCAATTTGTATTACCGTTCGGGGCAGATGTGTTGAAGCTACCCGCGTAGCACGAATTTGTTGGGTTGGAATTGGTCCATTTGGCACACAAGCAGCGTTGAGTTAGCGTTGTAGTTTCGATCCATGTGGTGAGACCTACTCTGCGCAAGCAAACATGTCTGGTGACTGGTACATGGCGAGATTGGTGGGTGTGAAGTAGTGCACTCCGCAGTTGATCTCAAAGAGAGAGTTCGGAACGGAAGATGCGTAAATGGTCAAGTTCCCGGCCGGGCAGTTGCTGCAGGTTTGCGCAGTGACCGAGCAGATAAGACCAAGAGCCGTTGAAAGAGTTTGTTTAGAGAAATGCATGATGGTAAATTTCGTAGTGTGGATGCAGGATATTCGTTGTTGTCTGTTGGGTTGGGTTGAGTCAATACAGCGGAATCAAGGCGAATTAAATACTTGTCAACGACGAGCTCCTTTACTCGGCGATGGCTACCATGACGAAAGCATACGGTGAGAATATATTCATGGCTTTTAAGCCAAGAGCTGATCTGAAGCATAGAGTATTGACCGGCAATATGCAGTACTCGGGTCTTTGGGTATCCCGCTCGCACAACACAAAGATGTTAACGCCACCCTTTCTTGATGGTAGCTGAAATACCATATAAACTCTTTTCAATCTATACTGGAAAGATGCGCGCAGGATGTTGTATATTAAATTGATAATTGTATCGATTATCGCTGCGGTCAGGAGCTGGGGGTTAACCCTCCCAAAGTTAGGCGCATTCCGAGCTTGTAAGATGCAGTCTCACAGTTCTGATTCCAGTGATGTTAGCAACATGAAGCCTGGAAGTGGGGCTCTTGTCGATCAACTGCTTGATTAGGCAACAGACAGCCTCTAAAGCACAAGAGCTTGAAGATTTGGATACTTCGCTGAGGCGGTAATCTTTCCATGTCTATCTACAGCTTGACAAGTTTGGACAGGATGCATGAACTTGTCGCTGTCTCAAAGAGTGTCCGGAGTGACGCTATTGTAGATGATTCGTTGTGATGCCGTTGGTATGCAGCTAGAAGACCCGGGCGACTATCTCATTTGAAGTGGGGATACGATTATGTTTTTGCGTTCCAAAATAAACCAGCTAGAAGAGGTCAACAACGACTGGGAAACTGGGTAACAAGAGCGCTCAGTCTTAGCTGTCGGCGCTCCTTCCTCATTGCTCACTTGAGCTCTGGCTCAGTCTGAAGGCTTTCGTCACGTTCTCCTATCTCCGCCGTCGGCCCCTCACCCCCTTCGGCATTTGCATTGGACCAGCCTGTCCAGCTTGCGCCGCTCGCTGGGTCCATTGCAGTCTCGATCTTTTTGATTATCTTGGCGGGATTGCCTGCTACGACTGTGAAGTCGGGGACGCTCTTTGTCACAACACTTCCAGCGCCGACGACGCTTCCTCTACCGATCGTGACTCCGGGAAGGATGATAACGTTGCCTCCAATCCAACAGTCCTCTCCGACATGGATCTCTTTTCCGAGCTCAGGCCCTCGAGTTCCTTGGCGGATTACTGGATCGAGGGGGTGGGTGCCCGCATAGAACGATACATTAGGGCCGACCAGTGTGCGGCTTCCGATGGTTGTGAGGCAAGTATCGAGGAAGACGGCCTGGTAGTTGATGAAGACATTCTTGCCGAGCTTGACATTGAAGCCGTAGTCCATGGCGACGGGAGGCTCTATCCAGGGGTCATCCTCAAAGAGATTGTCATCAGCATCCGGTGTCGCTGCTGGCGGTGGAAGCGGGGTTTTGTCCTGTAGGATGCTGGATGATGCATGAGAGGTTGCACTACGAGCGAAGCAGTGCAGGAGCATACGTACTCCCGAAACAACTCGGTCAGCTTCCGCCGTGGAACGTCTCCGGCATTGTTGTATCTTGCACATGCATGCTTGCACCGATTACGGGCAGCCACCAGCTCAGGAGTAAATGCGTGATACAGCTCCCCACGCAGCATTTTTTGCTTGTTTTCGGATAGTGACATTGTGTGAGGAGATTATGAAATGCGGAGAGGTGTCCTTAACAAAGGGCTGCGCTGTTGGAAGGCTTCTAGGGCAAAGGAGGGTCACGGATGAGGAAGGGAAATACATCTTGGCCATGGGTCCTGAGGCCACGAAGTGGGATGTCCACAAATCGCAGGCGCGGCCCGAGGGTTCAACTACGTAAGCGACACGCTAGAGGATTCTTAGTAATCATACGCCAATCGTGACTTCATCGGGCAGAAGCGAGACACGAGCAACGCGACAGAACGGGACAAACAAAGAGTGGCGCCGCCTTACTATTGTTCTTCATTCCGGGGCCACGCTGTATCCACGCCGCTTGTGTGTCACCTTTCTTCTAAAATGCCTCTATAAACCCACCTCCTGAACCTCAGTGCGACACAACACTTCGAACCATGGCCGACCTGAACGGACATCCCACGTCTCCGCGTCCCGAGATATCCTTTCCTGTAAATCGGCCGAAGGAACCGGGCAAGTGGACGCCTGAACTCGATGCTAAGCTTCGTGCGCAGGAAGCCCAGCAGATTCGCTTCAGAAAGGCCGATGCCATTCACCCAGTCTTCTGGCCCGGCGGAAACCGCTCACTTGCCGGCATTGCTGTGCGAGCTTTCCTCCTCGGTGTGTGTGGAGCGTCAAGCTTGCTATTGACAATAGCCTTGGTTTACTACCAGACTCGACTCTGGCGTCCAAGCGCCTTCATCACAACGCTCTGCCTGTTCCATTTCCTCGAATTCTTCACCACGGCCCAATACAACACCCCCAGCGCCCTCGTCGCCTCGTTCCTCCTCACCAACGGCAGTCTTTACCGAAAGGCTCATTCGGTCGCGCTTCTCGAGGCCCTCATAACATCATACTTCTTCCCGACGTGGCAGGCACGCGTCAACCCGCCGTGGGCCGTCGCAATCGGATTTGGGCTGATAACGATTGGGCAAGTTGTGAGGAGCCTGGCAATGGCACAAGCCGGCACCAACTTCAACCATCAGGTGCAATCCAGGAAGGACGCGGACCATGAGCTCGTCACAACGGGCGTGTATGCCCTTTTTCGGCATCCCTCGTACTTTGGCTTCTTCTGGTGGGGCATAGGCACACAAATCATGCTAGGGAACACCGTCTGCTTAATAGTCTACTCTGGTATCTTGTGGTACTTCTTCAACAGCCGCATTAAGCGTACGCGACCCACGAACATGTCCAACGCCGAATCTGCTGACACTAAGTGTAGACGAAGAGAAACACCTCATCGAGTTCTTCGGGGAGGATTACAAGGCGTACCGCGCGCGAACTAGAGTTTGGATACCTTTCATTTGACACACATACAATATCGCACCATACAAGGAGTTAGGGCACAACTAGCGTTCATGACGGTGAGATCTTGGCTCACTTTTGCATTTTCTCGTCATTTTTCCTTTCATATACTAGTGCCCAGGATGCTTCCAGCTTCTATCCCGTATCTGGCGCTATCCGCAACCAAATTCGAAATGCATGCTTCCCTTCGAACACATATTCCTTACGCTTGCCTGGCCTTGACACCGCCAGCGACATTGAGCCCATCCTATCTTGGAACGCCAAAACTTCCTTACCCTAATGACCCCCCGGCGTCTGCCATAGAAATCAACCCCTAATGTGTCCTGCTACCGTGGCTGATGCAACTTACGCGATCAGTCTCCACCGTTAATTCCGTCTTTTTCCTAATAATCCACTGCTGGCTCTCGTGGCTCACCCTGCTTATAGTGTCCGCTTCATCGCCAGCCGGTGGCGACTTCTGTCCTCCTGAAACAGCTATGTTCCTCTTAAAAATGTTCGAGTCCGGCCGCCGACTCCCGTCTTCCTTTGCAGAATGGTCCGGTAATGAGCGTCCATGCGAATGCGAGCCCACTGCAGGTACCTCGATTTGCCGAGCCTGCATGGGTTGCATCTGGTAGCTCTCAGCTCGAACTTGGCTACGCGTCTTAGATGGAGAGCCGGATCCGGGAAGACTGGCCTGATCTATATATGAGGTGCGTCGATATGACGTGCTGAATGAGCTGCTAAAAGGACGCAGAAATGGACCTAAACCGGTGATCGTCGAGGACATTATGGCGTAGCTGATATGCCACTGCGTGGCCACGATATAATATGAACTTTCAAGTGGGTAGTCGCTCGCAGTGAGGGTCGCGTGTAGGTAATACAACCGGAACGTGGACGCTAAGATGACCGGTAAACGCGCGGAGAAGGCTCCAATAACCATGGCCTTGGATTTCAGCCTCAGATGCAGCCCAACTATGAGATGCGCAGCGATTGCCCATATGCAGGCTTCGATCAGGATGTCGATGGCCCCGATGGCTTGCCAACGTGGCCACTGGTCCAATCAGCTTCTTGGATCCAGAACTGAGGCAGTGTACCTACGATGTTCGAGCATTGATCCGACCCATCACTCCAGAATGTGGCCGGACTGCATGGCACTGCGATGAGAATAACCGACACAAGAGCCCATACGGATGAGACCGCGACAATCACCCACGAGGCGATTATGTGCTCCTTCTTCGGCGACAGGCGAAGGTAAAGGAATAAGGCTGTACATTTCGACAGCAGCAGCGTGAAGACGTAGAGTATCTGTGAGCCGAACTCGATCTGTTGGGACGTTATTAAGGCCGCCAACCGCACCGTCCAGGCTCTTGCGCTTGCGGGGGGTTGGACCCTGGTGACGATCGCTACTAACCTTGCCGATCAAGTCCTCCGAAGACAACCTCTTTTTCGACAGTCCCAGACCTACGTTCACAGCGCGGAACATCAACCCGGATTGCACGGTACCCAAAAGCTATTAACACCGTCAGATTGCATCGAATTGCTTGCTTGCGGTTGAGAGACGTACCGTGGCTGCACCCAGGAACCAGTCATCCGATCTCAACTGTCTTGCCTTTGTTTGCAAGTATATCCGAATTAAAAGACATGTCCAAACGAAGGAGAGGGTCGTCGCTGTAATGACAAAGATCAGCCCGCGCTTATCGTCGTCCGCTATGACATATGGTGGAGGGATAATATCAGTCTCCATTGCACGAACGAAGGGGAAATCGAAGAACAACCAAGCTCTCGACACAATAGGAGGACATCCATGACAGCACTGTCCTCGTCTTAACGGCCCCACTGCATGCTCCTGTGCTCCTGTTCCTGAGCTGATAGTCCCTCCGGCTTTCTGCTTGTTGGCTGGCGTTTTTGACCGAGGTGGCTTGGTGGGATATTGCACGGGCGTAGCTCCTTCGCTACTGCCCGTTTCCACGTCCTTGGAACATGCTGATTGGGCTGGGTGGCTCGTAACGCCCTGTGAGTCCAATCAGGAGTACCTATTATCGCGAGCTAACAACTGACTGTTCCGTCGGACGTGGAAAAGGCAGTATTTTCGCATACCAGGATCCCCGGGTCACTGTACTGCCGTCGGCTATGGCGCGATAGAACTCTATACATCTCCTGGGCTGTTCTTGGTGGCGAATGTCGAGTTCCATTGGACATATCGACTATGTATGGCGGTGTTGTGGCCAGCGACCTCACCGATTAGCGTCCGCTTCGACGAACCGTTGCCCTCCTCTCCCTTCCGGCTTCTTTTCCAATTGCTTTCAGCGAATCCCAATGACCCTTCCACAATCGATTTCACTGACATGGTGGCTGTCTCGGCGCGCTTCCGAAGACTAGATTCGGCTAGTCTATTGAAGCACATGCAACATGAAACCATGATCTCGAGCCATCGGACCAGCGTCGGTCTATCTTGCCGCTGCCGGATAACCCCGAGTCCCGACAGCATGGTAACTTCTCCGCTAGTTGCCGGGTGCCTTGGGAAAAAGCAGACAGGTGGCAGAAGTTGTGTATCTTCTCTTAGCAGTCAGCCACCCATTGAGACAATCGTCTGGGTCGGCTGAGTGCTTTTTCTTACCAGGCGCGGGACCTTCGTCCCTGCTTTGACAGCATCCCGACGGCAGCGGGTGAATGCCATGCACGTTTATCTATGCGTTCCAGGTACGATCATTGGTGAGCTGGCCGCGGCACGGCAAGCCTACCCCTCGCTCCCGAACGATTGGTCTCGAACCGCGACCGAGCGAGGAACCACCATGGCATACGCTCGCCACATATGCATGCTAGAGGGTCCCTCGTTCTCTAGCCTGCTATAATGCACCCACATCGCTAACGCGCGGGCGAGGACACGAGCTAGACGCCATGCACCTAGGATATTTTGCTCCCCTCGTTCCATCTTTTCTGTGACCTGGCGGCTTGCCCTTTGCTCCTATTTCTACTGCGCTCGGGTTCTCGAGTCACAGACGTTCAAGTTCGCGTCCTTCACACGTGACATCCTTGCCTCTTGCTTTTAGCCTGAATGTCGTCTTATGAGAACATAGATGTTGGTGGGATAGAGAAGATTCCTGTCGGAGAGACGGCTTTGCCCAAGCCTAACAGCTTTGACGAGGAAGATGCGGGGGATGGGTATCACAGCTCGTTCAAAGGCCACACCAAGAATGACCAAAAGGACATGTTGCGAATGGGCAAGGTGCAGGAGTTGAGAGTGAGTACTTTGATAATAGGTCTCGGTGCGTTACGCTGACTGTTGTTGGGTAGAGAAATTATCGGCCTCTTTCTGCGCTTGCCTTTACTGTCATTATCCAAGAAACTTGGGAGGTCTTGTTGACTGCGACCTACCAGGGACTTGTTGATGGAGGGCCAGCAGGGCTGATCTGGTCTTACGTGTGGACGTTGTTTGGTTTCGCGTTTGTTATGGCCTCCCTGGCTGAGATGGCATCTATGGCTCCGTAAGCTTCTCCCCGCATGTCGAAGACCCTCAGGCTAACAGTCTTAGCACCGTAAGTTATTTTCCCACACATGAAAGATTGCTTGGGCTAATGATCGACTCAGGCAGGAGGGCAGTACCATTGGATATCTGAGTTCTCTCCACCCAGTATACAGAAGCCGATGAGCTACTTCATTGGTATAAGCATACCCCAGACCACATCCACAATTTGCTGACCACGCTCAGGCTGGATGTCTATGCTCTCGTGGCAAGCCGGAACCGCGTCAGGACCTTTCCTCGTCGGAACCCTCATCCAAGCATGCGCTATCGTGATGTACCCATCATACGAGCCCACCAACTGGCAAAGCACTCTCATGGTCATCGCAGTCGCGATACTTGTATGGGTTCTGAACACCTGGGCGGCGAAAGCCATGCCCATAATCCAAAATTTCATGCTGGTCGTGCACATCTTCGGCTTCCTCGTCATCATCATCGTCCTCTGGGCTCTGTCACCGCGCACATCCGCAAAAGTCGCATTCACTGGGTTTACGAACGATGGCGGGTGGAACTCGATGGGACTGTCTCTCATGGTTGGGCAAATCTCTGCCATCTATGCCTGTATCTGTGAGTATCACCAACACATCCGGCGTCATAACGTTCGTATAAACTAACACCATCCAGGCTCCGATGCCGCAGCACACTTGTCCGAAGAAATTAAAGACGCCGGCAAGACCGTACCTCGCGCCATGATGGGCTCCTACATCCTCAATGGCGCCCTTGGCATCGTCTTCCTTATCACCTACATGTTCATGATGACCGATGTGCCCGCCGCTCTCGACGACGCAACCGGCTACCCACACATCTGGGTTTTTAGCCAAGCCGTATCACCTGGCGGCGTTGTGGCATTGAACGCCATACCCACCGTCCTCATCTTCGCCGGCACATTGAGTTTCAACTTGTCGGCCTCTCGTCAGACATGGGCGTTCGCGCGCGACCAAGGGCTGCCTTTCAGTGGCTGGCTGGCCCGTGTCAACCACACTCTGGAGATCCCTGCCAATTCCGTCACATTCACGTGCTTGTTCACGATCGTATTGTCCTTGATCAACATTGGTTCCGATGTCGCTTTCAACGCCAGTAAGCCCTCAAACCCTGCCCTCACGCAGATCTCTCACTAAGCACACTAGTCATCTCCCTAAACGTCGTCTCCCTCATGATCAGCTACGTCGTCTCCATCGGCGCTGTCCTCTACCGTCGCATCTTGTACCCCGAATTGCTCCCATCTTGCAGCTGGTCCCTCGGTAAATGGGGCGTGCCTATCAATGCGGCGGGTCTGCTGTATTCGCTGCATGCTTTTTTCTGGTCGTTCTGGCCTAATGTTACGCCCGTGACGAAGGAGGACTTCAATTGGGCGGTGGTTATGTTTGTGGGTGTTGGGGTCATTTGTTTGGTTGATTATGCGGTTCGTGGGAGGAAGCATTATCGTGGACCGGTTGTGTTGATTGAGGGGTATAAGGGAGAATAGGTTGGTGTATACGTGCGGAATTGATGCAGGGTCTGTGGAATGAGAGATGAGGTTATGACGATGGAAAGGGCAGGGTCATTTGGGTGGTGCAATTCAATTTCGCCCTGGGCAAGTGCGCAGGATCGACAAAGAAAGGGAGTTCTATCGACCCAGATCATTGAAAATATTGAATAAATTCGATGTGCTCGGGTTACACATCACCACCATGGACCTTTGTAGAGTGAATGCCATTTACTCTGTTTTTACGTCCGATGGAACTACCAGGTCTCTAACTCGCCGTAAAAGATACTCCTGGTTGGACTCACAGGTCCTTGCAAGCCAAATGGGCTATATTGACGCATTCCGTGGGATCCAGAAACCCGCGATCTATCCTAGGGTAGGTCGCAATGACCTTCAGGGAGGACCTCGGGACGCGTTGATGCTAGCCTGAAAGGAACTAGCCTCCTTAGCTGAGCGGCCTCGGATAAGTAGTCGCAACTTCAGCTGCTTCCTTTTTCCATTACATGCGAAGCTCCTGGGGTCAGCATCTAGGAGTGCTTGTACAGGTATTCTGGGGCTCTATGCCGGGCTCTGATGCGCCCCGTCGGAATGCGACGCGCGGTGCCATTTGCTGCCTGCTCCCTTGAATATTGTCCACGGTACACCCCTGAGTGACCGCCATGGCCACCTCCACGTCATCTTATCGCTACCGTCGTCTCCGCACAATTTCAACAATTCGATTGATCAGGATCCTTCCCGACAAGATCAACGATAGAATTGTCTGTGTTCCCCAGCATTACGAACATGGGTGGGCTCCAGCTTACTACGCCGTGTCCTATCTGTGGGGGAGCCCCGAGGCAGCAGGCTCGATTCGTCTGGGGAATCACGCCGACGAGACGTATGAACATCATGTGCATCGAAACCTACTTCTGGTGCTAGAGAATATGTGGAGCCAGCAAATGCACAACTGCTTTTTTTGGATCGACAGTCTCAGCCTCAACCAGCGTGACGATGAAGAGAAGGCTGAGCAAGTACCTTGGATGGGAGAAATATACTCGAAAGCGAAGCAAGTCCTCATATGGCTGGGCAGTGACCCGGAAGGTGAACAGCACATCCGCACTCTCAAGGAGTGGGATGAGGAGGCGATCGACTCCAATGGTCGACCCAGGGATCCAGGGTCTGTGGCTCCTGTTTTACAACAGTGGATTGCCGCCGAAAAAGCGGCCAAGAAAGTTATGGACCTATCGTATTGGAGTCGCATCTGGATCACGCAGGAAGTCATACGCGCTAGAAAGGCGTACATCATCTACGGAGCAACCTCACTATCTTTCACATCATTTCGCAAGAAGCTAGAAGCTCTGTGGCCTAAGCGCTCCGAGAAGCGCGAAACCCACAACATCTGGTCTATCTTTAACATGATCGATGACGGAGGCCAGCAGTCACTGAATATGCTCGTCACAGACTTCTACATGTGCACCAGCACCCGTCCCCACGACAAGATATATGGCCTTCTTGGTCTCGTGGCCGATGACCGCGATGGCACATCTGCGAAGTATCGAATAGGCGTCGATTACAGCAAGTCTGCACAAACCGTATTTTGGGATGCAATTTTCGAATGTCGGCCCCCCTGGAAAGATATTCATTTCGTTTTTGATTGTCTAGAACGCATGCTCGACTGCATAATGGAAGATCCAGCGAAAAGCTATCAATCGTTGAAGGAGTACATCGACAGCCCACGGACATCAGAAGAACACCACGGGCTAGCCACGATAACCCTTTTTGCCCTGTGTGCCGGTAACACACTCATTTCGTATCTGGCAGATCCGCAGATCAACTGGTGGAAGTCCTTTATCATAATCTTCAAAAACGTCGAGGATGACTATGGCGACACCACTCCACGCCAGTACGCAGCAGCTTTAGGTCTCTTCCTGGCCGCATCCCCCGACTTCAAATCGCAGCCTCAACTACTACATAGTCTCCCGCATTTCACGTGTCCTTGGTGGAAGCTCGACACTTCAGTACACGTGCCCGCTATGTTTGTGTACCCGTTCCGTGGCTCCTATCTCCAGGTCCACGCGCTTGTGAACCACAACCGCGTGGGAATATACCGTGTCAATCCCGAAAAACTTCCGTCTGGGAATACAGGGTTACATTTGGAGATATCGGATATCAACTTTCATTTAGTAGTTGTTTGGCCTGGACGAGCTATCCTGATTACGGGCGAGGAAACATGGCCGAACGACAGAAGTGCAGCTTCATCTGTGCGGAACATGCGAGGGCATCCACATAGTTTGGGTGACATACAAGAACAGAGCGACTGATGAAAGTTGCTCTCAAACTCACCTAGTCGGAGGCAGTCAAGCGATTCATTGTCGGAATGTCGGCTTTGTGCGCCGTCATCGCATAACAACTATCTCGGGTCATGTACGAACGCAGTGATGCCCGCCAGCCGGTCGAACTTCAGAGCCGCTGAGTACTAACCAGCAATGAGGACTTGATCGATGTCGCAGCACCTTCAGGCCCAGTCTCCTAACTCCAAGACAAACAAACAACACCGTGTAACCCAACCCAGCAATATCGGCGATATCAATCCCTCTTCCCGGACCCTGCAAAAGAGTTCAATGCTTCGGTATAACATATACGAGGACCTGGCGACCGGATTCTCCCTAGCATGGTGGGACCCGATACCTTGGCGAACCCTGAGCCTACTATACATATATTGAGATGCATTCCAGTACCAGTCTTGGCAGCCCTCCACTTCCACAACAACCGTCCGAGCTTATGAACGGCAACAACAATTGGGGCGTACGATACACAAAAGGGGGTCTAGAAGCATGCGACGCGGATAGCTCAGCACATTTCCCGCAATGCCCGCTGCGTTACTTCACACTCGTGTTTTGGGAGACAAGGTGCATGAAGCAGTGGAACTAGCAGATGAGAGCCAAAGCAAGGGAGAATGTGGATGGCAAGGTGGGGAAGAGAGCGAATGCGAAGAATGCGAGACGGAAGGCAGGACGGATGGCGGGGGGCTGGGCGCCATGAGACACCGATGGGTGAAGGAATGGACTCAAAACTCAAGTATAAGACCCCGAAGAATCTATTCAACCTTCCAAGCACCAGTCCCAAGGGAATTGCGCTCAGCAAGATCTCCATCCATCTTCAAACCCACCCTTGATCCACAAACACCTCTCCCCACACGCCCACCATGCGCTTCATCGTCGCCCTCCTCACCCTGTGCGCGACCTCAGTCGCCGCCTGCAAATGCGCCAAAGTCGACGACCCGGGCCTCTACTGCGGATACTGCGGCGAGGTCATCTCCGGATATACCAACGATCATGTGTATGAGTGCAGCAAGACTGGGAAATGTGAGGACTATGGGTATGCGAAGAATTGCGATAAGACGAAGACTAGTAAGTGGTACTGCGATGGGAGAGATTCGTGGAAGAGGGCGCTGGATGTTGAGGAGGTAGCGGCTGCTGCCGAGAAGTAGTGAGTGAGGGGATGCAAGTAGCGTATGTACTTATGTGTTCTCTTAGACCATGCAAGCGCTGACTAAGTGTAAGCTAGAGGCCATTAGGGTGTGGAATGAGAGGAGGCTATGATGGGTTGGAGCTGGGCGCGATGAATACAAAAGCGATCGAAAACTAGTTCGTGGAATGAAGGTTTAGTCCGTTCAGCAAACTAATGACCACTACGACTCGAACAATTCTGAATTTACTATTCCACGCAGCACGCATGCATCACTGTGCTATTGAAATCGATACGATGCTAGTATGGATAAGTGAACTATCAGAAAATAGTGCCTTGACTCAGAGTATTCTGGCGATGCTACAGATGTTTAGTGCTGGCATCCCCCCGATTGTGGATGCCAACATAAAGATTCGGGAAATTCATGTCTGCGTATGACTTCCTCCGGTGGACTCTGTCAGGTCGACCGTCCACATCAGCAAATCGAGTGGCCTTTCGTGGTCGGGGAGCCACCAGTTCCTTTCCTTCTCGTCTCAGCCTGCTGTTTGTACCAAAGGACGAGAGTAGTGTCGCTTGGGTTTCGTCGACCTCCTCTTCGTCTCGTACTTTGGTTTGAATCCTCACGTCGTGCTTGTGCTTACCGTAGAAGGTCGACGTTGCCTTCGTAGCTGAATGCATTCTTCCGATTTGGTCCCTAACTTGCGTCCCTCCATATGCCACAATCATTGATACAGTACCAATGACCAAAGTCAAGGGTAGGGCGATTTGCCAGAAGAGAAGTTGTGTGTTGTCCATGGTTCGAACATCAGACGTGTTCATTCCAAGGAGCCCAGCTACGAACGTCAACGGAAGGAAGATGATGGTAACAATCGTGAAGACGAGTATTGCTTTTGAATGTCCTTCTTCCGCAACTTCGAGATTGTAGCGAAGAACCTGTGCTGTCTTGGTGGCCTGGTTATGCATCTGCTTGAAGTCCCTGCTAAATTCCGTGTGATCGTGACTCAGCAGGCGTTCGAGATTCGGTTCTTCGATTGTTTCGAACGCTTCGATACGACGACGGTCTGTAATCCGATAATGATAAGGGCAGAGTATATCCTTAAGTCTTAATGCGGTATCCAACTGCTGTACCTGCACTGACTTGATGATGGATAACTCCTCTTCAAGTAGGTACAACTCACGGAGAATACTTTTCGATGGTTGGTGACCCGCAGCGTAACGCTGAGTGTATTAGCACATGTTGTGTGGAAGACATTCTAAGAGCTTACTAGTTTTGATAGATGCTCCCTGTACAGCTCGGGAACTGACTTATTCCGGTGGATTTTGCGATTCCACAAGGAAAGGAGAGAAATAAGCAGGTCGGTTTCCATTGTGGAAGAGCAGTATGAAACAACAGAGGCGCCGTCACTGGAACATGTACGGGCCATCGACAGCAGCTCCATTTGCGCTGTCGATAATAGATTGATGGCTGCAAATCCAAAGTGTTGTGCAATCGTCTCATTGTCGCTGATTTCAACTGGTGGAGTTCCGGAAATGGATGAGGTTAGATCCCTCCTATACTCATGAAGGAATCGCACCACATACGGAGCCGTGTACACAAAGCGGAAAATGTTGAGTGCAGCTTTAACAAGAGTCGACGGTAAGAGGTAATAGCTCGGCAGTTCGTTGTTTTCATTCGCTACGCCATTGCGAATTTCCACGGCCCTTGTCAACAGTTTCGCTATCCGGGCATTCAGCACCCTAAGCAAATCAATCCAGTCCGCATTTCTCACTTCTTGTATCAATGCTTCATTAGATACGACCCAATGAGCAAGTGTACCTGGCATTTCTGGCCTCTTGTGGTGGTGAAATTTCTGAAGGTGGCAGACTGCTTCGACGATATTCCGGTACCGCTTGGACTTCGCACACGATCTGCAATCCGCCAAAGGCTTAGCGAGCTCATCCAAGCTATGGATTTCTGCATAATGCTTGTTCGGAATGTCTTTGATGAAGTAGCTAGTGGGTGGATGTTGGCTTGCCTCCTTCTTTTGCAGACTTTCGTTCTCAATACGAGCCGCATCTATGATCTATCAAGCAATGTTATTGCTGATGCAAACACGGTGTTATTGGCAGACAAAGAAACCCAAAGATATCTTTCTTGAGAATCGGAAAAAAGGGAGACAACACTTACGTCGTTGAAAGCATCCAAAGAACCCCAATACTTTCTTAGAAGCGAATGGGGGTAATGCTTCGGTAAGAACTGATCTATGAGGCGTTCCGCCAACGACACGAAAGCCTCGGCCTCTGCAAGCAACTGAGACGCCTGCCAACGGGTGACTGCTCTTGTTGGCATCTCGGCGGAGACAGGGAGTTTCATCTTGCCGTTCGAAGAGGACTCCGGGGTTAGGCAGGAAGGCCCCTCTTGCAACTGGCTTCCGTTTGACATGGTGTTCTGTGATCTCTGCTTAATTCTAAAGTCATTAAGCGTGCTCTCGGGAATATCCCAAAAGGCTCTTCCCGTGCTGTAGATTGCCGAGAACGGATGTGCAGAGTTTATCGGCCAGAGTCTATGGTGTCTTCTCGTTGCGTATAGGTATCGTTCGATTGCTGCCATCGTAAGTTGAATCGGATCAGTTGCTCCGTTCTCATCAGCAGATGTCGGCCACGCAAGGAATGGCGGGATGCACAAATTCGTATTGCCCTCTTCGGCCAGGGTCTCCGTTGGTTGGTTGGAATCTGCCTTCGTAGCAGGTGTTGAAGTAGGCGCCGGAGCAGAATGCTTGTTAGCTTCGTTCGAGTCTGCTTCCTTTACCTTGGTTAAATCCTCCCTTGTAGCTCTCTGTGGTTTACTCGAATTTTTGACGCCGCCACTTGCTACTACTTTCCCACGGGAAGGATTTGGGTCCTTCCCTTCTTCAAGGGCATCCTCAACATCTTTACATGCCGCTAAGTTCGAGAGCGAATTGTGGCTCTTTTTCATGCTCAAATCGGGTTCGTCGACAAGATCAGCAGGTCCACAAGATGTTTGACTAGACTCTGTGATGGTCGGCCCATGATTCTCGGCTGCCGAATCGATGAAATCATCAGTCTGAGTAGCAGAGTCTACTACAAGCCGAAACGTGTCCCTTGTCGTTCCAACAAGAGAAGACAATGCTTCATTTGTGATCGCGGTTGAACCTTCTGCATTATGGGTAACCTGCCCACGAGGGCAAGCATATCTACTGTCTCTGTACAGTACGATGCTATTCTCAGGCAAGGGAAACAGGTCGGATACATTGCTGTGGCTATGATCTGATTTCTCGACAAATTGTGGACCATGCTCATGGTTGTCACTTGGTTGGCTCGAGGCTGTGGACGAAGTCTCGACTGTATCTTTTAAGAGGCGGGTGGGTGTATCCTGTTGATTGGTCTCTTGGTGGCTCCGCTCAGGACCAAATCCAAAAACACTGTCGGAGGAACTTATATCGCTATCTGAGTCGTGTTCGGAAGAGAAAGGCCTTGGTTGTTCTGCCTTGAAGCTCCATCTAGCAACATCGGCCTCGCTAGGACGCTTGAAGATTGATGGTCGCTTGGCAGCTGCGGGAGGAACAGCATGTTTTGGCTCCAGTGATTCGACATTGTTAACGACATATCCTTGTCGGCTTAGGCGTTCCCTTGCGTCTCTGGTCGACGAGGTCTTTTTCGAGTGTAAATGCCGATGGCCGTGCCTGCTTAATTTAGTCAAGGATGCACTAATGATTCAGGAAGGGTATTGTAGGTCTCTTACTCCCGTCTTCGCACGATGTGCAAGGGTCCTCTACCTTGAGCGCCCTTATCCCAGCTGTCACCTTTATACCAAGAGTCAATCGAGTCATCAGAATCCGTATGTGTAGGGCTGGGTCGCAACCCATTTGCTAGAGCTTTGCTACCTCCCACGTCTGCGTTTCTGCGGCTGATGCTAACGTGGATGAAGATTAAGTTTTCAGCCTTCAGCAATGCCGGCCATTGGCTACCGCTTAACTCCTCTTGGTGGCCGCTGAGGTGTATGATGCAATCGGACGTAACACAATCAGTGTCCGCAAGGCAATGTGACTCGATGGTCTGAACAAGCTCCTTTTGAAGTCAACAACACGAACGGTCTGGAGTCCTTCAACACATACCAGGAAGGTCCTGCACTTATCGACGGGAAAGTATTTCACTCTCCTCAGAAAGTCGGTAACTTCAACCAAGCTTGGACCACCGGAGACTAAACTTGCTTCTTTCACAAACTCGATCGGATGCCCGAAGGTTTCTGCGAGCCTTGATGGGCCACACGAGATGATAATGTCTGATATTTGTTGAGCTAATTTCCCCAGTAGCGATAATTCTAGACTTACTTGATCTCAGGACAACAGCCCACAGTTGGGGTACTCGCAAATATTGTTCGAGGCTAACGCCTTTGAATTTTCGGAACATTTGATTCCCGTCCCTCTCAAGTGCAATCTCCTGCGTGTACAAGCTCTGGAATAGACCCCTGCTTTGATGAACGGACTCGTCTTCAGGTGCACCTGGGGCTCTCCACTTTCCAATATCGAAGTAGGGGAAGGATAAGAATATCGCCGAAAGATCCGGCGTTTCGGGGTCGTTACTGTCGAAACCATCGCAGCGTAAGGTGGTTCCTGGAATAATATATCGACCGTAGGTAGAAGATTCCTCGAATTCATCTTGAACTGTTTTCAGCAAGTACATGATGACTGGAATGAGCTCATCGTGCTCCTGGAGCGCGATGTTGATAACAACGCGCTTGTGGCAGGTCAGAAAAAAAAATTGGTTGTCAATCTAGGCAGTTCACCTCAAAGTCTTCAAAAGTAATGCCTTGCGTCTGAATATGCCTAAAGGCTCCGGTCAGAGGTTCTTTGCTTGATGGAGTGTGTGAAAAGACTTACACCCAGCGATGGCGGGATTTTCTTGCATCATTCCTGTCAGTGTCTGGCGCTGAAGCCGTTGCAATGCGAAGAGTCACATCTTCTCCCCCAGAACATAGCGTCGATGCAATGATGTTCAGGCTTTCTTGTTGATATCTCAGCCTAGCTTGTAAATTGCTTGTGCTGGTGCGCTGCGCGGCATGTATGATCTGCGCTGACGTCGCAGTCGGCAGCTCGATGGTCAGAATATGCCTTGTTGCCTCATGAAAGCGAGAGCCACCGTCACTGTCCGATTGTGACATTGTGACTAGAAGTCGGGGTGGATCATGGCAACTGGTGCGAAGGCTGAAGCTGAAGCTGAAGCCCAGACAGTGGCGGAAGGTGGCCCGATCCTAATCATACCACCCATGTAGTGTAGGCGAGCACCCAAATGGAGAACGAGCAGAGTTCTCCCAAATGATCGACTGATAATCTATTTAAGAGCGGCCCAGACGTCGCTAAGTTGCATTGGATCAGTGGGAACGATGCTCGACGATGCTTGCCTCAAGCCTAGGAGGTGCGAAGTGGTCCTATCCGTAGGTGACTTGGTGGTCTTCGTGCACCGAAGGAGCCGTTCCTGCCGCGACATAAAAGGTAGGGGTCATTGCTCCCATTGAATATCTGGTTGATGATATATCCGACATGCTTGGAGGAGAGATTGTGGTGTAGCAAAGTCAATCAGAAATGTCTGTAGTGGATGTCGGCCTTCGGTGCAGCGTGGCGTCGGCCACAGCGAAACTAGTCACGTCTGAGTCTAGCGCGGTGGCGCTCTGAGATGCTGCCTCAGGTGACCCTCGGGAGCGAACACTCCAAGATTGTTTCTCTGTTCCTAGATCGCCTCGAGGCCCTCACTACTCCGCAATTCACAATGCATAACGTGTAGTCCCCACGGAGTTATACTTCACGTTTTCACGTCTGACGGAACATGCTAATTAGGCTGATTCACTACAATAGTGTAATATCCTATGTGCAATTAGGAGTACCTATTATCGCAAGTTGAACCTGACTATTCCGTCGGATATATAAAACTGCAGTACTATTGATAGTAGTGTATTAAGTGGATGCCTACTAAAATGCCCGCCGCCATGTCAGTACAATATTGTATGCAGCCTCAGGCTTCGCTCGACACAGCCACCGCCATCTGCAAGCGAGAACGGTACATGACTTGACGCAGCATGTTCTCGCGGTTATCGTTCATCACTCCTCTAAAAAGTCTCCCAATGCGCTGCTCAACTTGCTCCGAGAAAGTCTCCCTGATTCCAGCATCACGAAAGTTAGGAACCGCTCTCCGGACATGGCCTGATTACCTTAATCTCGTGGATTCAGCAACATCAGGGTGCGATCTCTGCACTTTATTCCGGCAGTACGCTACCATTTACCTATCTGAAACTGCGTTGATCGAAGCTCCAGGCGAGATCAAGCTGTACGGCGATCGAGAAACTTTATCCCTCGAATGTCCGGCTTTCCACGGCGGTTTCGACATCATAGTACAGAATTCGCCGGAACATCTACGTTCGGCGCCATCTCGGGAGGACTATAGCATCTTTCCACAGGCCGCCGCTTGGCTGAAGAACTGCATCACACATCATCGTGATTGCCGCGAACAGAGCTCGGATGACCCCCATTATCCGCTTTCTCGTCTGCCCAGACGACTGCTCGACCTCTCACAAGGCGACAGTATCCTCGTTATCAATGTGGCAGAATGGATCGGCCTTGGACTTGCAACAATCGCCGAGTTATCGGAGTATTGCACCCTGAGCTATAGATGGGGTCCTGGATCCCACTCTTACGTTCTGTCTGCGCCTTTTGCCATGCTTCTGGAGCTTCAACTTGACCCTTTGCCACAGACCATCAAGGATGCTATTACTGTCGCTCGGATGCTCGGAGTGCGCTTTCTTTGGGTCGATGCCTTGACCATCGTTCAACCAGCCGCATCCGGAGACGACTCTGACTGGCTCGATGAAGGACCCCGAATGGGAGTCATCTACGAGAACGCCGTCTTCACGATCGCTGCTACCTGCGCAGAGGATGCGGAGCAAGGGTTCCTCGCGAACGTGGGCAGGGGTGTCTATGGCGCTGAGCCATGCAAGGTACGGGTGCTTACGCCGCCTTCCAGTGAAGACAAGACTAGGGATGCCTCGGTGCAAGAAGAGGCAGTCCCAGTGGACGCATGGCTTCCAGTCTCCAAGCCCGACTTCTTCACAGCCGTTTCCCAGTCTACTCTCAACTCACGAGGCTGGGTCATGCAGGAACGAGCCCTGTCCCGCCGTGTTCTCCATTTCACCGAGTTTGGCATGTTTTGGGAGTGCTGTGAAGTCAAAGCGCACGATCAATTCGGGGCATTTGACGCCAACAAACAAGGATCTTGCAGAATGAAGGAGTCTCTCCTCAGCGTTGCTCGCGCTCGGAAGACCAGCCATCTGTGTCCTGTTGAGTGGTTTCACTTCCTAGGAGCCTATGCTGGCGCCGGCTTCACAGATCCTCGCGACAGACTCGTCGCGCTCTCATCCGTTGCGAAAGCCATACAACCCATCCTCGGCGGACACGAGTACTACGCCAGGTTGTGGAAGAACGATTTGATCCGGGGCTTGATGTGGCGGGCTCACCTTGGTTTAAAGAAAATAAAAGACGGGGATCGAGGCGTGGCGCCTAGCTGGAGTTGGGCGTCCGTGAGCGGAGGTGTTTACTTTGTGTCTCTCGGTATGGACACCTACGGCATCCCGCTCGTTGACCTCGTGCGTGTGCACACTGTGCCCGCGCAAGCAGATAATCCGTACGGCAGCCTGCGTGAAGGCAGAGTCACGCTGAAGGGGAGGACTTGTCTCATGGACCTTCCTGTGAAGAACAGCTACGAATTTTCCCCTCGACTCGATGTATATTGGGATGAGTCGGACGCGACCCGTGATTATTCGACGTACACGATCCTTCCGGTCGGTGGATGCACTAGCGTGAGCTCAATGGACGTGCTATTTGGTGCCTTGATCTTAGAAGATGTGCTGGATACCGATGTCATTGGGAATCGTGCTCAGGCTGGTGGCTTCTATCGCAGAATCGGTTGGGTCAACTACCGCCACGACAAGTACCACTGGGGCCGTCTGAGCAAGATGAAAGAGGACTGGGTTGGTAAATTCGAAGAGGAAATCACGCTCCTTTGAGCGACACTGGTTTGCATCGAAGCACTTATGGGTCGGCTTGTATTGAACGGAAATCTGCAACCGCATCACCTTCCCGCCACCAGGCCCATGTACGAGGCGCGACCGAATTCTGCGCTACCAACCACCGAATACCAACGCCCGACCCGATGGCCATCGGCAGAACGGCGATAACGCAATTAACCTGCCAAGTCCCGCCTTAGTCATTCCCACAAGACCAATGGTGCCAAGCCAAGGCTCTTACTCAGCAACCAAGGAAGTTTCGATGCAGCCCCATACCAGCGTCCGATGCTTTCGGAGACCTACTAAGCACATCGGCATAACGTTATTAGGAAAATGAGCCATCTGCAGGAATAACACGATTATGACGTACATTTCAAGCGCGCTGTTGCTTAGCGAAGCAACTCTTTGGGCAAACGGTGCCAGGCGTTAAGTATGGAGATAGCGTGCATTGGTGTAGGGTGTGCTGGATGGGGAGCGGAATGTGGTAGAGGACGGAACGCCAGCGAGTATATATTCACTACATTTCTCTCAAGAAAGAGCTCATACCCACTCGACGCGATCAATTCAACAAGTCCATTCTAGATATTCGTACACTCCACCTTGACCAAGAACCATCCACAACATACCTGTCTACCTTGAATACACCCACGACTAACTCATACCACCTATCCAAACCTCACCCGTAAACCACAATGGCTTCCGAAACGCCCGTTTGGTTCATCACCGCCGCCAGCTCCGGCTTCGGCAAATATATGGCCCTCGAAGCCCTCTCGCGCGGCCACAAAGTCATAGCCACCGCACGCAGCACCTCCCGCATCGCTGACCTCAAAGAAGCCGGTGCCGACACCCTCGCGCTAGACGTAACCTGGAAGCTCCCCGAGATCGAAAAAGTAGCCAAGGAAGCAAACGCCAAATATGGGCATATCAACCACTTGGTCAACGCCGCGGGATATATTCTTGTTGGCGCTGTCGAGGAGACTTCGTAAGTTGCCTAGTCATTTGTTCGCAGGCGGAGAAGGGCAGAGAAAAGGTGATGAAACTGACTGGACATAGTCCTGAAGAAGACTACGATACCTTCAACACCAACGTCTTCGGCATGCTCAACGTGTCCAAAGCCGTGCTCCCCTATATCCGCGCCTCATCGGGCCACCGCACAGTCGCAAACTTCGGCTCCATTGCCTCGTGGTACGGCGGCCCTGGCTACGGTCTCTATAACGGTACGAAATGGGCCTGCAGCGGCATCAGCGAGGCCATGCGCGAAGAGCTCGCGCCCTTGGGCATCGCAGTGACTGTCATCGAGCCAGGTTACTTCCGCACGGGCTTCCTCAACCCCACCGCGAGGATTGTGGCGAAGAAGCATATTGATGCGTATGAGGAGACGGTCGTTGGGCAGCAGAAGAAGAGGCTCGAGACTGTGGATAATAATCAGCCGGGTGACGTGGTGAAGGGCTCGAAGGTGTGCGTGGATATCTTGACGATGACAGGAGTTGCGGAGGGAAGGGAAGTGCCGGTGAGGGTGGCGCTGGGGAGTGATAGCCCGCCGTCGATCAGGAAGAAGATGGCAGCTACGGAGAAGCTGTTGCAGGAGTGGGAGGCAGTTACTACGGGTACAGACCACGCGTAGGATTCTTCGGCTGCAGTTGAATGATGGGTCTTGGCGATTGTGAGTTTTGAGTATTTGAGAGTCAGAAATATTGGCTAGTTGGGGGTCGTAATGGATCGCTTCCGGATGGATTATCTATGAAACCCTTTTCTTATCTATATCATCGGCGCAGGTTGGCCCCTTTCCATGAAGGCGTCGTTATCAACGGTGGGCAGCCCTTATTTCTTGCGTTGCCTGCCACGGCGCCTCCTGGGGACATTACTGGTATCAAATTCGCCATATCGTGCATCCTGGGGCTGATCCTCATGGGCTCTCGAGTCTACGAGGCCGTCTCTGATGGCTTGTCTCCTTAACGCTCGCTCTGCTCTGGTGCGAGGACGAGTTGGAGGTGCGGTTGGGGGTGGTCCGGCTGCGGCTTGATTCTGTGCGGCTTGTTGTGGTGCAACCGGGGGTATTGCCTGCACCTGCTGCTGTAGGGCTTGTTGTGCAGCCTGTTGTGCTCGTTGCGCGGCTAGCTGTTGGGCTTGTTGGGCAGCTTGAGCAGCAGCAGCAATAAGATATCCTTGTCCTCTATCATCTTCGACTCCCGTCGGTGGCCGCGGCGGTGGCCCATCCCTCTCCCAATCTGCCTCCTCCTCAGCCTGTCTTTTCCTTGCCCTCAAGAAATTCGGCGCCGGATCACCAATGGCAAACTCCTCCCTCTGGAACACCATCCTCAGCGGCTCAGGCACTTCTTCAGTCTGCTTCCCACGCAGCTGTCCGTACGTGTCCTCGTACCTCTCCATGCCTCGTCTCGTCTCAAACAGCAGATTTTCGACGCTAATGCGTTCGTTGATATTGGTTCTGAGGCATTCAGCGACCAGCTTCTCCAAAAAATTACTATACATGCCGTCATAGTATGGAGAGTGGGAGTGTCGTGGCGCATTCTCAACGGTATCGATGCGGTATTTCCTTTCCCACCACTCCATCAAGCTGATGATCGTGATGCCGATGGCGAAGACCATCGTATGCGCACCTCTCGATTGCTTAATAAGCTGATAAGCTGTTTGGTTTGTCGCAGGTGGCGTGGGTATGGTGCATTCCTGGTCGTTGTGAGCGCAAGTCAATATAGTAGACGAACAAGAGTCCTACCGGTGCCATCCAACCAGGAGTCCCCGGGCTGAGGTGTGCCCATTCTCCTAGCTTCTTGAATGGTTTGCATAAACCAAAATCAATCATGCTCACGTTTAAAAAGGCTGGGTAAGCCGGGTCGGGCGCTCCGAATACGATGTTTTGAGGTTTGATGTCGAAATTGAGGTATCCTGGTCAATTCTTTTCCTCCCGCACATCATAAAGGTGAGCATTGGATCGTCGCTCGGGATTCCGGGGTGGTTGGTCCGGAGCTACTGTCGTGCCCATTGAAAGTGTGTAAACTGCTTCAGCTAAGCCACGAAACGTCTTCCATATGAAAAATTCCGGGATCTGCTGGAGGTGAGGTATCGAGCTACAAATGTTAGCTAATGATACATAGTTTCCTGATTTTGAAATGAGATTGCGTACTTTGGACCGCGGTCCAGGAGAGATTGCAAATTTCCAAGTGGCGCAAAATCCATATAGGCATAGCCCAATTGCGGGGGAGTCCTCCGGATTCGCGAAGACATGCCATGGAACTTGAGTATGTGCGGGCAGTTAGTACCTGATAGATCCCAGTGTATTCTAAATTCGTCTTCGAGGAGGTTGTTGATGGCTTCAATGGTTTCCTCTCCTTGAACTTTGGCGACAACACGCTAATGGTTCAGTTAGCTTTGCGACGCGGAATATTCGAATCCATCGTACCGTAGCTATGTTGTTGTGATCGTCAAGAAATGCGAATACATGGATGATCCTATGATAAATACCGTGGTGCGGATTCTGGTACAGAGTTTTCTCGAAGACCAAAACGCCGTAAGATCTGAAATATTCAAGGTGCCTCCTGATATGTTGTATATCCGCCCCTGTGGGAACTGGGAGAGGCATGACCCCAGGAAATTTGTGGTCATTGTCGTGCCCGGGAGTCGGCAGGAGCTGCGCAGAATATCTTTGAAAGAATCGCCGCGCAATAGGCGTATACCAGTTGTCCTCAGTATCTCGTTCTTCCCACATTTGACAAATTTCCAAGTCTGTAAATGTTAGCAGTCTATTGTTCATTTATATACGGTGGGCAAATACCTGAGTATTTGCGAGGTCCGTCCCGTATCTTGACAGCGCGAACGAAGTCCTGGAATCTTTCTGCCTCATCTCCATGCGGGTATTGAAGCATGTGTCGATGCATGAGGTTTTCGTTATCGCGAAGTTCGAAATTCAGAGGATCTAGTCGAGGGTCTCGGTGAATTTGAGCCTCTTTAATGTACGTCTTCTTGTCCTTTGCTCCCGCGCCTCTCCATTTAGTGACCATATCCTAAAAATGTCAATATCATGCCACAGATCCGTCACCCGCACTAGGGTAGCGACTTTGCGAGCTAAGACGTACCGCTCGCTCACCGGGGCCCCCAATTAACCTATAGCCGATGCAAAACAATTTGAAGTCTGACACTTCATCGTCTTTGAGTGTGGCGGCCTCCTTTTTTTCTTCGTCGCTAAGTTCATAGCGCTCTTCTAGCAACATGTAGCGGGCCCAAGGGTTCGGTGCACTACTTGGCGTGGCCTTTGGGGGCATCATTGCGTGATTTTCCAGTAGCCTCTACGACTGAATCTTTTGGACTTGAAGTCATGTACAGTCGCGAAGCGCGGTCGGAAAGAACAAAAAGTTATTTGAGCAAGCGCACTAGATGGTCTTTGTTTCGGTAGCAAATTTGGGGACCCAAATCCGTTTCCGGCGATGCATTATGGGGATCTCCATTTTGCCCTGAAAAGTCGGCCGCAGATGATGAATTTTTAAAATATAGTAAAGTGTTTTCGATGGTGATGCCTGCTACGCGGATTATGCCCATCGTCATTCCGCCGAGTGCTCTGGACTGGGC
>JAFHBV010001117.1:0-23425 GCA_019022785.1 Pseudomonodictys pantanalensis
GAGGGGGACGAGGGCGAGATGCAGGGGGAGGTTACGGAGGTGGAGAGCAAGTAGAGGATTGTATGACTGGGGCTGGCGAAGGGGGTGCGCAAAAGGAGTGCAGTTGCGGGCCATGGAAGATTATGAACGCTTGCTGGCACTGGTCATGGAGGAAGTTATGATACCCCGGGAAGGTTACGAGCATGTATGAACATACAAGCTGGGGGCAATTACCCTCGAAAGCCTTTCAAAAAATAGCATACAGGCAGGCATCACGATTATGGTGGGACAGTCAAGATTTGGGATGAGATGTATTGCACTAGCGGCCACAGACGCGCCCATCCACGCAATAGAATACCGAATACAAACAAGAAAACCAAGGAAAAGAAAATGTGCATCTCGTCGGATGATATGTGGCAACCAACTGGGTCAGACCTGTTTCCATCCTCATTGTGCATGGAACACCCGCCGGAACGCCATCAGTCATGTATGTGTAGGAAGTATTTCCAAGTAAGGTGGTGGGTAGAGGGACGCAGCGATTCAAGGCTGCTCTCGTCTACCCAATGCATGCTCCGCCTCTAAGATACTAGTGGCCAAAAAGAGGTGAGGTCCATGATATGGTCATTAAGCATCTCGATCGTGTCGTCCAGCGCCGTCGTGAATCTTGATAGGCCCGCGCCTCAAGTAGAAGAAGGCGTGGGCGTTGTGCTCAGTACCATGGACGTGGCTAACAGGGCGAAAGAATGCTTAGAGGATCTTGCACCCGCTGCGCTTCTTGGGCTTCTTGTAGCCGGTGGGCATGGCGGGCCGTGATGCGGCGCCTGCCTCCTCTGGGACCTTGTTCTCGTCGCCCACGGCCAGTGTCACGGCCATGTCGAAGATTTCCTCGACGCCGTCTTGTTCCTTACTGCTGCACTCCATGTAGAGGGCTCCCATCTTCCGGGCTACGGCGCGCCCTTGTTCGGGGGTGACGGGGGTGAGGCCTTGTGTCTTGAGCAGCTCGATGCAGTTCTTCTTGTTACGGAGATCCGACTTGAGGCCGAGGAGCATGAGCGGCGTGGTGGGGCAGAAATGCAGGACTTCGGGATACCACTGGTGACGTCAGAAGATGTGTCTGGTCAAAGTGGAGGCAACGTACCTTGTCCATGACGTTCTCGAGCGAGTTGGGGCAGTCGATGGCGAAGCAGACGAAGATGATGTCGGTCTCGGGGTAAGAGAGCGGCCGTAACCGGTCGTATTCCTCCTGCCCGGCCGTGTCCCAGAGGGCAAGCTCGACCATCTTGCCCGTGGGCGGGTGAGGCGTGTGGGTAATGTAGTTTTCGAAGACTGTAGGCACATATTTCTGGTTCCAATTAGATGGGTTGCAGTGAAAGTGCCATGGCGCAGCTCACCTCTGGAAAGTTGCCCGAGCTGTAGCTGATCAACAGACATGTCTTGCCGCACCCGCCGTCGCCCACGACGACCAGCTTCTTCGAGTACTGCGGCGGCTCGGTGATGGTGGTGTCCCGCGTCGCCGTCGTGGCATACGAGCTCACTGTGCCATTGCTGTTCCGCTCGCTGGGGGTCCGGACGGGCTTGCGGATGGGCGTGACGGACGAGACGGACGAGACGGGCGCCTTTGTCGACTGCTTGCGGCGCAGGTAGTCGTAGTTTTGCGAGGGCGCCGTCGTGGCGGACATGTTTGCTGGGGTATGCTGTGGTTCTTGCGTTTGTGTTCGAAGAGGGCAATATCAATATGGGCGGCCGACTGGTTGCAGCAGGCGTGGTGGTGCGCGGTGAGAGCGAGCGATTACGGCGTCATTTAGGGCTGCGTGTTGATTGTTTGCTCGCTCCCCCAGCAACCGCGACGCCGCGACGCCCGCCCGCTCGCTTACGCCTCGGCGCCTCGGCTGCCGTCTGCCACAGCCACATGGACGAAAGCCACGGCCCCCGAGCCGCCTTGCGGCCGCCCCAAAATATGGGGGTTCATTTGCGACGGGCTCACCCACGTCCACCGCCCGACTCCTCGCACATTGATGCAGCTCGCCCCGCCGCCGGACTGGCCATGATCGTTGGCGCTGTCCCCCGCCGCCTTCCCTCCTGTCGCTATCATGTGTCCCCAGCACTACGGCGAGGTGCTGCCCTCGACCGACCCGCATCCAACTACAGCTGCTGCTCTGTCGGCGCCAAAGGATAAGGAGCCGAGGCTCGACGCGGGCAATAAGCACCAGGACCACTGTACGTAGCATAGGCCGGCTTGTACCCTCTGCCAGAAAACTAACAGAGGTCGCGCGCAAATAGACGAAAGAAGACTGCCGCCATGGCGCAACACGCTTCGAACAGTCCTAATCCCTATCGTCCGATGGGAGACGCCGTATCTCGCATGGATGCAGGACCGACTGCGCTCTCCGGCCCTCGATTCCTACTTTGCCTACAGCGCAAACTTGGGCACCCACACCTTCTTCATGATCTTCCTGCCTATATTGTTCTGGTGTGGCTATACAAACATCGGGAGAGCGTACGTATGCACCTGGAGTCCTGGTTGCGGCGAGTTGACAGTGGCAGAATGGTCCATATGCTGGCGGCTGGTGTCTACTGGAGCGGCTTCCTAAAAGACATGCTCTGTCTCCCGAGACCTCTATCCCCTCCGTTACGCCGCATCACCATGTCTGGCTCGGCTGCCTTGGAATACGGCTTCCCTTCGTCTCACTCCACAAACGCCGTCTCCGTGGCCTTCTACGCCATATACATGCTCAACAACCGAACCGTTGATCAGGACCACGCCAACTTCTTCATGGCGTTGCAGGCCATGTCCTACTTCTACGCCGTCTCCATTGTGTTCGGACGGCTATACTGCGGCATGCACGGCTTCCTGGACGTTGTGGTTGGCAGCATCCTCGGCGCAATAATCGCGGCTGTGCAATTGGTCTTCGAAAGCACGTTTGACGACTGGATATTCAGCGGCGGCTACATCAACCCGTTCATTGTGACTCTCGCCGTCCTCGTCATGGTGAGAATACATCCAGAACCCGCCGACGACTGTCCCTGCTTTGACGATAGCGTCGCGTTTACCGGCGTCGTCATTGGCATCAACATTGGAGCATGGCATTATGCGAGAACAGGCTTTGGCACCACGGATCCAATCCCCTCAACCGTCCCCTTCGCCTTGGATAACATCGGTTTTCCCTTGGCCACGGTCCGAATTCTCCTCGGCGTTGTGACCATTTTCCTCTGGCGCGCATCGATGAAGCCGACATTGTTCACCCTTCTCCCTCCTCTCTTCCGACTCCTAGAGAAGGTTAGATTAAACTTGCCGCGAGCCTTCTTCTTGAGCGCTTCGTAAGTTGCGTATTCATGCACGTTGGAAGCTTGTCTAATCTGTGCATAGCAAGTACACCAGCGTCCCTCCTCTCCGAGGCGACGACAACGTCATTCCCCCAGCTTCCGAGCTCCCGCACATGCTCAAAAACCTCGCCCAACCCCGCAAGCGCTCCGTGTCCGTGGGACCCCAGTCTGCTGCCGATGCTTACGAGACCCTTGCATACCGGAATAGGCGGCGGAGAGAAAGCGTCAATTCTCTAGACGGGCCAGTACCTGAAGATTCGGCCTGGTCTCCCGAGAAGAGAGACAGATCACCCACCAAACCACAACTATCCAAGGAAGACAATGTGCCCCTAGGTGTAGGGCTGTTACCAACGCCCATGGCATCTCGAGTCCACTCATACGAGCACATGATGGGCACGGCTTACGTAGAAAAGCCCTCTTTGACGCCGCCAGAAAGCGACACGGACTTTGCAGGCGAAGTCGTGCAATCGCCGGAAGACGAAGAGAACGAGAAGAGAGAGATCTTCATGATGCTCACCAAACCTCGAGTGAGGTATGATGTTGAAGTAGTAACGAAGCTGATTGTCTACGCTGGTAAGTGTCATTGTACACCTTCATTCCCCAAGTCAATACTGACTCCTATAGGCATTGCATGGATTGCCGTTGAAGGCAATCCCCTTTTTTTCGAATTCATCGGGCTGGGTGCTGGCCCCCGCTCATAAGCATTTTCTATTGCGGCCTACCATATCTTACATGTAGGCGCAACTACGAGTGTAATGCAGAGACTTTGATATATAGCATTGTTGAATTGAAGAGATACCCAAGACCCAGCTATCATTTGACCCGAACTTTGCGGAACAATTGTACTTCTTCCAACACACACTTTGGACTTTGGACTATTAGTCAGCTAGCGCCAAGATTTCGAGCTACAAAATTCCCAACCCTAACCGATTGCCTTTCTCCATCGCTCTGATCCCACATCATGAAACCTCACAAGTGAAAGTACGTCCATCTTCCCACTCCATCCTTATCATGCTTTCTATGATTAAGCACAAATTTAATCTGTCAATCCCCTGACTCCTCCGGGAGCTTGATGACTCAAAATTTTGTATTCACACTATGATGCACACCCTCTCCCCTCTTCCCACACAACCACACTCCTGCCTCCACCTTCCACTAACTCACCTCTAATCAGAACCCACAATGGCCCCGGACCCCACTCCGGCACCCTCTTCCCCCTTCCCCATCTCGTGCATCGCGAACCGCTACCTCCTCTTCGACACCGACACGATAACGCACATCCGGCGCACCCACAACATCCTCGGCGTGCTCATCGGCACGATTCCAAACTTCTCGCAGCAGAACCTCTTCCTCGGCCTGCCGCTCGAGCTCCTGCCCGAGGAGGCGCGGCTCCTGGTGGAACAAGGGCATGCGTACATTGTGGACGAGGTGCGACAACACAAAAATGGGCTTGCGGAGATGCCGCGAGCGGAGAGGCTGAAGTACCTCGCTGAGCTGGATAGACAAGGCTTGGAGTACTCGAAGGAGATGAGGACAAAGGCGGAGGAGAGGACGGATGCTGCGCTGAAGGAGAAGGGCTTGGTGAGGAAGATTGCGGGGGAGATGGAGGAGAGTTTGGGGACAAAGGATGGAGGTGACGAGGAGAGCTTGTTCGGTGCGGAGCCCGAGCATGCGAGGCCTGTGGCGGTGCCGGAGAGGAAGTTGGATCCGACGTTCATCACGCCGACGACGTCGTATCCACCGCTGTCGCTGCCTCCTCCCGCATCGAGGATGGAGCTGCCTGCTGTGCCGAAGAGCTATCCGCTTTTCCGGTTCCTGCACAAGCGAGAGTACTTTATGATGCCTGGGTTGAGGTTTGGGTGCAATTACTCGGTTTATCCTGGGGACCCGCTGCGGTTTCACAGCCATTTTCTGGGGAGTGGGCTGGGGTGGGATGAGGAGTTTGATTTGCTCGATATTGTCGGAGGCGGACGGTTGGGCACGGGCGTGAAAAAGGCATACCTCTTGGGTGGCGAGGATCCGGATGTGCAGCAGGATGGGGACGAGGAGGTTGAGCCGGTCAGGGCTTTCACGATTGAGTGGGCATATATGTGAGGAGCATACATGGGACATGTCGCGGTGGTTGACCATCATGTCAATGCGATGATATAGGCCCGAAAGATACCCTTGAAGAATGAATTTTCTATCAAACCTCTCCTTCCTACCCGCAAACTTTGTCCAGCTTCTCCTTCAGAGTGCCCATCACACCCTCCAAATCCTCCGGCTTCGACGTCAAGCTCGCCATGAAATAGATGACATTGCCCAAGACACGCGAATGAATGCGTACACCATCTTCCGACGCATCGTTTAGCAAGGCATCCCGGAGCGCAATGGCGGCTGTGGACGTGTACCCCGAGCCAGACTCGTCCTTGAGGGAAACGACAAGGACGGAGCCGACTGCGAAGACATAGTCCACAGCCCCATGGTACGAAAGCTGCGTAACATCGTCCTTCTTCCAAACGCTCCAGATCTTCACATTCCTCTCCTTCTCCATCACCTCCCCACCGCTCGCCGTCCCTTCATTCGCCCAGTCCCTTCGATACTTCCTCCATATCTCGCCCTCGTTCAACTTCTCCATCTTCCCCAGCGTATAGTTGGCTACATGGCAGCCCATCGGATGCGCAGTATAGCTATGTCCATGCAGCAACGCATCTGCTTTTTCGTCACCCAAGAAGGCTTCGAAGATGCTCTGGCTGGCTAGAGTCACGCTCAAGGGGAGAAGGCCGCCGGTGAGGAGCTTGGCGTGGATAGAGATGTCGGGAGAGATTCCGAGGAGAGACGTGGATGGGGAGAAGTGGCCAAGGCGGTGGAGGCCGGTGAACTAGACTTGGTGTTAGCTCTGATAGGAATGGAAAGCATAGAGCGCGGAGGGAGGGAGGATGCTTCAAGAGGGCATGGATACGTACTACTTCATCGCAAAGGACTGGAATACCGCTCCAGGCGTGGCGGTCTGTGTCGCAGGGCGGATGGTACTCTTGGTCAGGAGAAAAGGCGTAGAGGCGGGCAATCTCAACGAGCATGCATTGGAAAAGCGGGTCACTGGTGGTGTCAGCTCGTAGTTGGGAGAGAGGGTTGGGGATATACTGACGCAAAAAGCATGCCTCCGGCCCCCAAAATGATCGGCTCCATGACCAGCACACCAAACTTCCTCCCCTCCTCTTTGACCAACGTATCCAGTATACTCTTGATATATTCCGCATACTTGCCCTTACTCTTTCCTCTCGCCTCGGGATCGAACACATCCGCCAAGTTGTCAAAAGTTTGTGTTGGTCCAAACAAATATTCCATGCCCTCCGGTGGCTCCACAATCCACCGCCCCCTTCGCATCTTCACAGTTGGAAAATCAAACCAGTACCCGCGTCCCCTATACCAGTCTACTTTCTTATTATATACACACGGTTCACTAGCATCCATAGCCCCAATCGTGTCTGTAGTCACGCGCACCAAGTCAGTATCACACGTTGTCTCAGGACTGCAAGTGCGGAAGGGCCTTACATACCCCCATGATAACTCCCCTTCAATCCCAGCACACCGACTTCTTCCGTTGCGCCATCCCAGCCATATCTTTTGCAGCTCGCTCGTAGCGCCATTTTCAGTCCCACTTCGGCAGCTGTGCTCCCGTCGTCGGAGTAGAAGCACTTTGTCAAGCGGTGGTTGCCGATCTTGGAAAGCAAGTCAGTGGCCAGAGTGACAGCTGGTTCGTGGGTGGCCCCGGCGAACATTACGTGCCCGTAGCGACCGGCTGCGTAGGCGGCGGTTAAGGCGAGGGATGGGTTGCCGTGCCCGAGGCCTTGAGTCCACCATGATGCCGAGGCATCGAAGGAGGGGTATAAGATTGCGTTTGAGGGTGTTGATGGTGGTGTGGAAGTGGTTTTTAGAGAGGAGGTTGGGTCTGAAGAGGGAGCGGAGCGAGAAGTGTGGAGGGTTTGGAAGTAGTCGCCGTATGCGGAGTCGAAAACCAGTATGTCTTCCGCAGATTCGACTGCCTTGTGCTGGGTGAAGGGGTGCCATATCGAGGTATGTGTTTTGCTGGCTAGCTCCTCCATCTTCGAGAGTCGTTTGCTGTGTTGCTTTATGAGATGGCCCGTGACATTTTGTAAATCTTTCTCTTGACTTTGAGTGTCGTAGTAGTTCCGCATCCTGTCTATCTCTTCTGCTGCGTTGCAGTCTGTCAAGTCCGGGATCCAAGATATACCGAATGTCGCGATACCCTTTTCACCGAAATAGGGCGCAAGGTACTCAGCGTTCTTATAGATGCTTTCATCCTTGAAGCAGATCACAGCATCAATGTCGTACCCACGGATCTGGAGTGACTCGGCTGCTGAAATGGTCGAAGCAATACCACCCAGTCGATGATCGCCAACAAGGACAGCGGGTAGTCGTAAAGGCCGGAAAAGATCTGCTTGAGGGGTCCCAGAGGGTCCAGGGCTCAAGACTCCACCTGCTGTTTCGACGATAGCGATGCTGCGCTGCGATTGATCCGGAGAAAAGCTTTGTGCATAGTGCTGCAAATGCTCCGAGAGACGGTTGTTGAGCAGATCGTCACTAGGCTTACAGATCTGTCAAAAAAGCAACCAAGGAATAGTGAAAGTTCGACTGACAATCGTATCTGCTACTTTGGCTGCTAAATGCGGGCTCACGGGATCTTTGAATTGGAACAGCGTTGCGACAGGTATACCTGTGTATTGCTTGACATATCTACGTCCCAATTAGTTCGCTCTCGACCCTATCATTTGCACGTACCTATCATCAGCTTCATCATCTGGCCCTGTCGAAATCGGCTTGATGTAGTGTAGCTTCCATCTCGCTTGGTCTGTTCTCCGGGTGAAATGAGCTCCGAGAAGGGTCGAAAGGACTGTCTTCCCAACCCCGGTGTTGGCGCCGTAGACCTGGACCGCGATCAGATTTCTCCAGAGACCTGCGGGAACTCTGGACATTGGTGAAACCCGGTGAAAAGTGTTTAAAGTGGTGGTACAACGAATGCGCAAAGCGCGAAGACGCGATGGAGCTATCCACTTCGGGGCAAGAGACTTCCTGTTCCTGAATGCGGGGGCGGCGGGGTAGTGAAGGAAGATTTCGCAACCCAACGGAGTAGTCGCGTTCAAAACGAGTCTTTGCTAATAATTGTATGATGACTGAAAAAGACGGCTATTCAAATCGCATCCTGACTAACACCGTCATCCACGTGCCGGCAATGGGGCCCTGCGAGATCGGATCTGTTGAACGAGCTAATTCGTATGCATATGCAGGTCCATCACATCCCTGCACATCCTTCTCTCCGTTTCAGTCATCAATTGACAGTCAGGGCCTCATGATACTCAGTCTGCTGGACTGTCAGCATCAAGTCAGCCATGGGCCCAGCCTTGTGTCTAAGTCCTCTGGAGGAAAAGCTACAAGCCCTACTCTCCCGCCGACGTCAGCACTCCACACTCCGCAGTCTCACCATCAACAAAGACCAAGTTGACTTTTCCTCGAACGACTTCTTATCCCTATCCACAAACAAGGATATCAGAAAAGCCTTCATCCAAGAGCTTACTTCAGCCGGCTTGCCGCTCGGAAGTGGTGGGTCTCGCCTACTGGATGGGAACTCCACGTACGCAGAGAGCCTCGAAAGAGATATCGCCAGTTTCCACAGTGCAGAGGCGGGTCTTCTATTCAATTCAGGATTCGATGCAAATGCGGGCTTCTTCGCTTGTGTGCCGCAACCTGGCGATGTCATCGTGTATGACGAGCTGATTCACGCCAGTGTGCATGACGGGATGCGGTTGAGTCGTGCTGCGAGACGGATACCCTTTCGCCATAATTGCACGGTGAATTTGAGAAATGTGCTACAGGATCTGACATCAGCATCTACCGGTGATAGCCAAATCTTCGTCGCCATAGAAGCGGTGTACAGCATGGACGGCGATCTAGCGCCCCTGGGAGCTATCGTCGACATTGTGGAAGAAGTTTTGCCGGAAGGAGCTGGGTACATTGTGGTTGATGAGGCACATGCTACAGGGATCCTTGGTCCCAAGGGTCGAGGGCTGGTCTGTCATTTAGGTCTGGAGCGGAGGGTCTTTGCGCGGTTGCATACGTTTGGGAAGGCTCTTGCTTGTAATGGAGGTAATGACTACATGCGATTGTTCCCTTTGCTGGATGACTAGGCGCTTACCAGGAGACAGCAATCATACTGGGATCTCCAACGTTACGACATTACCTCATCAACTACGCTCGACCCCTGATATACACAACGTTCCTGTCCTACCCGGCGCTTGCAGCCATCCGGACATCTTACTCGTTTCTACAGGATGGGCAGACAGAAAGAGTGGCGACTCGTCTCCGTAAGCTAATCCAGGTCCTGTTTGACGAACTTTCGATGCTTGTGCGAGCGCCCGGCATCCGAGCGTTGCTGAGGATTCCGCTAGCATGTCCAGATTCGCCAATCTTTTCGGTTCAATTGGAGGAGCCAAAAGTTTTGGCCAAGTTTCTGCAAGACGAGGGGATGATGGTGAGAGCAGTCGTGCCACCTACCGTGCCGGAAGGGACGTCTAGGGTGAGGATCTGTCTGCATGCTGGGAATACGGTGGAAGAGATTAGTCGACTTGCCGCTGCTTTGAAGCACTGGTGCGAGGTTGTGCAGCAAAGGTCTAGTGAGGATGTGCTGGATGGAAACGCAATGAGAATTGCCAGGCTGTAGCATGCGAGGTTTACCAGGATGATGAATGCATCATCTGCTTCGATGGCAGCAGAACTCAACTGCCACAGCTCGAGTGTAATTGAAGAGCACCTTCGCCGGTTTCTATGCGTAGCGAGCAAGCCCCCCATCTATAACCGCTGGACTGGTCGCCCTGCGACTCCTTCCGTTGTAGACCCTTCTCAGATTACCGGCGACTTTCAGGTCGGGGACCGCGTCGAGCGGGCGCCATGGTGGCCGTTTTGAATTCGCACATCTGTGAGGACGCATGGATCTAGCGGTGGCAATATGGATTATTCACAGGCGCGGATAGAAATGTGTTGGTGCTGAACGGCGCCTCGTGAGGCTAGGAAGCGGGCGGGGAAGCGCGATTGTCTGTGCACCAGAAAGCTCCGCCGCTTGAAGCTCCCACTCCAGAGCACGTCTTGTCCCAGAGGGTCGACACTACCACACTGCCCATTGAGGCTTCCTCCAATTCATCCACAATACCACTCCGTTCCCCTCTCTCGTCGAACTCGCACCTCGCCTGCCCAGCCTCGCTCCGCACCGCGCCCCTCCCCAACGATTTCATCACCCTCAACGTTTCCAGCGAGCGCATCCACACGGCAAATTCGACGCTTCGAAACTCGATATACCTTTCGAACCTCATATCACGATGGGAACAAGGCATGGAGGTGCTGCCCGATGGCTCCGTTCTCGTCGACGCTCACCCCGAAGTCTTCAAGATCATACTGAGCTACATGCGACATCCATCGGTGTTCCCATTCTTGTAGGCATGCGAAAGAGGCTTTGATTACGCATTATACAACAGGGTGACGGCGGAGGTGGAAATTCTATGCGCTGGATGATTTGTACGAAACGGATTGCCAAAAAGCAATGCTTGAAAGGAGTGAAGACGGAGTTCAAGGTACAGATTAAGCCGGCTGATCAGTTCAATTGGGGTGGTAATCTTTGTCCAACACGGGGTCTGGAACATGGAGGATGGGTGAATGAGCCGCGTTGGTACGAAGTCTCCGACGGGCAGGCAGGCTTCGATCAGGTCGAGCTGCTCAAATGCTTCCAGGTCCAGGCAGGAGGAGTTGGAGGCTTCGAGTGTATGGGCAGAAATCCGACCCACTTCACACCCAACGATTGCCTTGGGGCTACCCATGGAGGCCGTGAGGCAGATTGCTACCCAGAGGAATATCCACTAGATTTGCTGGACGGGGACGAGCCCGCTCCCAGGTATTGGGGTAGAAAGAAGGCGGACGAGAGCATTACGTATGGAGGGGTACAAAGATCGACTTGGAGCACTGCTCCTCTTCAAAGACCTAGGAATTGTCGCAGCATCTGCTAGTGACATAAACTTTGTCGAAGCTTGCAGGAGGAGCGTTCGTTGCATTGGGATGAGATGCCTCTTGCCATCCGCGACTCGATGCACCACCAGCCATGCCGAGAATCGCACCAGCGGGAACTATAAAGTTAGAAGGCACCACTCAAGGCTGTATCGTGCCCCTGGTGGGCGCGGTTGACCGTCATCGTGTTCGAGGAGGGGAACCCGGTCGCTCATATGCATCCTATGCAGGCACCAGCAAAAGCGTCAGCAAACGAGATGTCCCAGCGATGATCATAGGATCACGCTCACAGAAATCCTTCTGTTGTATGTTTGCTATATCCAAGAAACCTCTCCGTCGAGCAGATCGCTATTACCGACACGAGATATCCTCTCTCAGTGTACACTAGACAACTTTCGAGGTGTCTTGTGCTGACATCCTCACGTTTACTCAAGGCACCACCCCAGCACAAGACATGTGCCCCGGCGCCAAGCGGGCTAAATGAAAAGAATCCGCAATCTTGGAGAACATAAGCTCGCAACATAAATAACGGGCTGGTGAACAAGCTTTATTAAGCCTGCCAAGCCCGAGTTTGTTGCAATGTGCACACTCGTGTTAGCCCAGATGAGGAAGGCAGCTCAGGCAATCTTCGTCGTACGAGGAAAAGCGGGTGGCCGGGGTAAGCTTGAACATTGAGCCTCTGGATGACGCGAACCATTGTACTCAAGAGGCAAAGTTGTACATAAACCCCGCTATTGCAATGTTTCCTTGCGGTCCTTCCAACCACTTCTCCTCCTAAGGGCCCAGTTGCTTTGCAGCGACGCATGCTCGACACAAAGTTGCAGAAATCGAGCTCGTGTAAAGCAGAGTAATCATGGCGCGTCATTTAGCAATTGCAGCGGCTTTGGCTGCTGCAAGAGTATTTGCTCTCACTCCAGAGTAAGTACTTTCTCTCAGCCTTCTGACCCGGCGATATCGTGCCATTAGACGCAAGGCCTAACCGCCTATCAGGGCGATGCTCAGCGCACCAAGACGTGGTACAGCAAACGTCAACCCCTCAGGGACCCTCGCACTATTCTCTCTGTCACAGTACTCGTTCGAAGAGGAGTCAACGAACTCAAGCCTGCAGCTACTCAATTTGAGCACCGGCAACATCAAGGATTCGGGTCTGAACTCGAGCGAGATTAATGAAGTGGTCTGGCTGCCTGGCACTGAAACCGGTATTATTTACATCAACGGGACCAACGAAGACGTTCCCGGCGGCGTCACAATTTGGATGGGAGACATTTCCGATCCGTCTGTGAGGTGCGCCCAGACCTTTCTGTACCACATCTGGCAAACGCTAAACTTTAAGTAGCAAGCTGGTAGCCTCGTTGGATGCACCCTTCTCCGGACTCAAGGTCGCAAATACATCAAATGGCGATATCCACTTCCTTGTGAACTCTTTAGCTTATCCCAATGGAACTGCATATAACGAAGAGCTAGCAGCAAAGGCTCGAAGCACAGCGCGCTTCTACGACGACATCTATGTGCGCCACTGGGACACCTGGCTCACGAAGCAAAGATATGCAGTATTCGGTGGTAGGCTGTTGAAGACATCGAGCTACGGCCTGGAAAACGGCAGCGTTAAGAATCTTCTTCAAGGTATCAACTACACAACGACTCGCCCCGAGAGCCCCGTGCAGCCCTTTGGGGACAGCAGCGATTACGCTATAAGTGCCGATGGCTCAATGTATGCTTTCCTCAGTAAATCTCCTGATCTCAACAAAGCCAGCTACACAGCGAGCTATATCTATCTTGGAGCATTCGACAGCGACTCGCCTGCTAAAGCCTTCAACGGTCCGGACTCCGAACCCTATAACGCTGGCCACCAAGGTGCGTCTGGTCAGCCTGCATTCTCGCCAGACTCTTCCAAGCTCGCCTACATCCAGCAAGATGAGAATTACTACGAGTCTGACAAATGGAATCTTTACGTCTTGGATGTAGGCTGTTCTGATGCCAGCGTTTCTTCAAGCAGCTGGAGGCAACTTGCGCCCAAGTTCGATCGATGGCCGAACACGATCCGATGGGCACCGGACAGCCAGTCGATATTTACCATAGCAGAGGACTATGCCCTCCAGCGCGCATTCAACATTCCGCTCTCAGCTGACGAAGACTACGTGCCCAAGAACTTGACGTCTGTCACCTGGGTTGCTGACCTCGGAGTGCTTCCAGACTCGTCTCTGTTGGTCTCAGCATCAGCTATTTGGACTTCAAGAGACTTCTACATCCTTTCCGCAAACGGCACCAAGACTGAGCTCTTCTCAGCCCCGAATGTGGACGAGGCACTTGCCGGGCTCGGACCAGAATCTATCTCTGAGTTCTTCTTCACGGGCTCCCTCCCGAATTACAATAAATCGATGCACTCCCTAATCATAAAGCCTAGCAATTTCAGCGAGAACGAGACATATCCGCTCGCGTATATCGTGCATGGTGGACCGCAAGGATCGAATGGCAATGTCTGGAGCACTAGGTGGAATTTTCAAGTTTGGGCTGACCAGGGCTATGTCGTTGTGGCGCCAAACCCGACAGGCAGCACAGGGTTCGGACAGCAACTCATTGATGGCATCCGGGCGAACTGGGGAAGCTATCCATACGAAGACATCGTCTTGGCCTGGGAATACGTCAAGGAAAACCTGTCGTATGTGGATACTGAGCATGGTATTGCGGCAGGTGCAAGTTACGGAGGGTAACGTTTACCGGGATTCCCTCCTCCCATAACACGATGCTAACGGAGCCCAGATACATGATGAACTGGATCCAAGGCCACGATCTCGGCCGCAAATTCAAAGCCATCGTAACCCACGACGGCATCTCACAGGCCGAAGGCGCCTACTCAACGGAAGAGCTCTGGTTCGTCAACCACGACTTCAATGGGACCATCTACGACCCGCACTCGACATATGACAAGTGGAATCCTTTCAATCACATCGCAAACTTCTCGACGCCGCACTTCATTGTGCACAACTCGCTTGACTATAGGCTACCAGAAAGCGACGGGATAGGGCTATTCAATGTTTTACAGTCCAAGGGGGTGCCGAGTCGGTTCTTGAACTTCCCAGATGAAAACCATTGGGTCCTTAAGGCAGAGAACTCACTGTTCTGGCACACCGAGATTTTTAACTGGATCAACCACTATAGTAAGGGAGAGGATCTGGACGACGTGCCTGTTGGGGAGTAGCTCGAGGTAGCGCTAAGATGGATGTCGTGGTTGGAGCTTCAACAAGTGACCATGTACGAAAAGAAAATGAGGCGCGCTCGATATAATAGTGTCACAAAATAATGAGAATGGCTGTGGAACCAGAAATATTTGGGTGGTACTGCATCAGACTAAGAGGGTGGGCTCGAGTATTCAGTTCCACTCTTTCACATGTGTGGTGTTGTCACAGCCTCTACAACCCAAACCCGGTGTGAGGGAGAAGGCACTGCAGCGATGCAACACAACAAGCATGAGCATGTGATGATTTGCGCGAGCACGGTGCCATTTTGGTACTCCCCTCCCGTTGCCATTGCCTTCTGGAAGAGTTTCCGTGCATATTGGTATCATGATAAGCAGCTTGGCATGCCCGTCAGCCTTGTCCAACACCTGGAGGAGAAGCTGCCGTATGATCCGAGCAACCGCTCTCAACCTCCCAGCTCCAACATCCGAACAAGCATCCGGCGCTGGGCATCCGGGGCGGCCTTCCCGCAACAGTGAGGAGATAAGAAGCGGTGGCGTTAGCCGTCAGGGCTTCGAGAAGGGCGCCGCAGAAGGCGGCGGACGCCAGCGCAAGCTCAGGGAGTGCGATCGTGAGATGTAGATTCGATTGGCGTCGCGTCCATGGGCGCCGAGCAAAGCAGGCTAGACTACCTGCCTTTTCGGGTGTGGCGCCGCTGGCGGTGCCGAGGAGGGGCAACGCCAAGGGGTTGGTGGTTTTAGGGGGCCAAGATGAGCATGGCAAACGGATCTAAATACTCCTACACTAGCGAACGCGTAGATGAGCGTCTGCCATCCGTCCCATATCTTTCTGTATGAGCCTGATGTCATCTTCAGCCGTCCTGAGAGGGCTCATCACTGCGCGACCGACGTTAAATGAGCATGAAGTTCCATGAAGTCCGCGATAAGGCCGCGTTTCGAATCAATGCGTCTGGGTGGCCAAGCGACAGGAACCCCTGCGTTCACCGCACGAGCCAAGCCCAACCCCAATCAGACATGCTTGGCTGGCCCTCCTCCGCCCTCCTCTCGCTGTCTTGACATCGCTGGGCATCGATAACACAGCAGCTCCAAGACGCGATCAACGGCCCAGCAGCGTGATTGCAACGTCGCGCGGCTAACCACCTGCTTGAAACAGTTATCATGGCCTGCTGCGTTTGCTTGGAGATCCTCGTGTGAGCAGTATAACTGCGTTCAGCTTTCCCCAGTCCTGCAGGGTTCAGCAGGTTGGCCCCCTCGCATCCCACCACTCGGTCCTGCAGTTTATTACCTTCAGCTGGCCCTCCTTCCGTGACTTTGCGGACTTCCTTGCGATTTTCGACGACAGTTTGCGACCATGGCTGGTCTCGCTGCCCAGAATGCGACCGATATGGCCATGAGCCACGAGCCCAGGCTCGCAACGCCCATGTATGAGATTGGAGAGAAAGAAGCCTTTGCGCGCTCGAGCACCCAGGACAGCCTCACCCACGCGCCCGTCGAGTTCGAAGCGGATCTGGAGGGCGAAGAGCCGACTGAGGAGGATCTCGCGACGCTGCCTCGTGTTTCCGGCAAAATTCCGTGGACGGCTTTCACCATCGCGTTCGTCGAGCTGTGCGAGCGATTTGGGTACTATGGATGCCAGGTGCTTTGTACGTCTCCTGATCCTTCTCTTCCGTATCGGCGTTAATGTATGCTGCAGACACGAACTTCATTCAACACCCGCTCCCGCCAGGTTCTGCGACTGGAAGAGATCCTGGTGAGCTGGGACAGCCGGGCGCTTTGGGAATGGGTCAACGTGCCTCGTTCGGTATCGGCACCTTTAATCAGTTCTGGGTATGCAAAATCTCTGAAAATCTCTTGTACTGTTCAGACATTAGATTGCTAACTTGTACCCGCGTCTTGAAGGCTTATACCACACCCATTATTGGCGCCATCATTGCCGACGAATACCTGGGCCGCTTCAACACCATCTTCATCGCCATCGCCTTCTCCATCGTCGGCCACATTCTCCTGATCGTCTCTGCGCTCCCCACCGTTCTGGCATCTGGGAGTGCTATTGCACCCTTTATTCTTGGTGTAATCGTCCTTGGCTTTGGCACGGGCGCATTCAAGGCCAACATATCGCCCTTGATTGCCGAGCAGTACAAACAGTCAAAGATGCGCGTGGTCGTGGATCCCAAGACTGGTGAGCGTGTGATCTCCGACCCCAACATCACCCTCTCTCGCATCTTCTTGTACTTTTACATGTTCATCAACATGGGCTCCCTGACTGGCCAGATCAGTATGGTATACGTTGAAAAGTACGTTGGATTCTGGTGCTCGTTCCTGCTGCCGACAATTCTCTTCTGCTGCTGCCCGGCTGTGCTCTGGTTCTGCCGCAACAAGTACCACAAGAGCCCACCGACTGGGTCTGTCTTGGTTCGCGCCGTCAAGCTGTGGACTCTGGCACAGAAGGGCAAATGGTCAATCAACCCCGTCCAGACGCGTAAAAATTTCAAGGCGGAGAACTTCTGGAACGACGTCAAACCCAGCCGCCTTGGTGATAACAAGCCATCCTGGATGGAATTCGACGACGCGTGGGTGGACCAGGTCGCACGTGGTCTGCGCGCCTGCTCTTGCTTCACCTGGATCCCTCTTTACTGTACGTATCCTGCCTCTTGCTCCAAGCCATCACTAATCCATCTCAGGGCTGGCCTACAACCAAATGAACAACAACTTGACCTCTCAAGCTGCAACAATGACCCGTCACGGTGTTCCAAACGATGTCATCACCAACCTCAACCCTATCTCCCTCGTCATCTTCATCCCCTTGGTCGACAACTTCCTGTACCCCGCTCTTCGCAAAGCCAACATCAAATTCACACCCATCAAGCGCATCGCCCTCGGCTTCATGCTCGCGTCCATCGCCATGATCGGTGCCACCGTCATTCAATACTACATTTACAAGCAGGGCGCCTGCGGTCACTACATGAATACGTGCAAGGATGCTGATGGTGTCAATATCCCTGCGCCCATCAACGTCTGGACCCAAGCCGTACCGTACGTCTTCATTGGTTTCTCCGAGATCTTCACGTCGATTACTGGTCTGGAGTATGCGTTTACCAAGGCACCGAAGAACATGCGGTCGCTCGTCACTTCTTACTGGCACTTCATGTCTGCTTTCTCGAACGCGATCGGTCAGGCCCTAGTCGCCCTGTCTGAGGATCCCCTGCTCATATGGAACTACGGCGTAGTCGCCGTGTTGGCTTTCATTGGTGGTGTTTTGTTTTGGTTCCATCAACGCCCGACAGATAAGAAGGAAGATGCGCTCAATATGCTGCCGGATTCGAACTACGTCGGTCGGGACCGCAGACACAGCGTCTCTTCCCAACATGGCGATGCTGCGTAGGTGAACAGAGGCCATGGTTGCCAGATTGAGCGTCGTGCTGTGATACGTAGCTATGTGTTGACGTCAGTAATGAGAAGCTTAAGCAATGTCATGGGTTATTCACGTGGTGCCATTTTCCACAACATATGCTGCCAAGTATCATTCATGGTGCTCATACTGGCTGGGCTTCAAGTGTGTATTTCCTGTTCTTTGAATATTCGTGCGATGTTGCGGGATGCTGTCTGGCTGCTTGGTGACTCGACTCCGCCCACTTTTCACGAAGCATGTCTTTAGCCATCATTTTTCAGCGATACACCACATATGCCATACAAGGAACCGGAAGCCCTGCGCAAGTAAACCATCGCGTGAAAGAAATGTTATACAACTACCCATGGACTACATACTAATCCAGATTACTGCAAGCCGCAAACTCAAAGCATAACTTCCAATTCCCCTTGTCAGCCCTCTAGATGATCCTGCCAGTGACCGCTCACATCTGAGCTAGGTAGGTATAGCTGCCGGAGATGGTATAATGATCAGGGCCGTTGAAGTACCCCTCATTAGTCGCGAACTCTGGGCCGTACTTGGTAGTGAAGAAGGAGCAGTAGGTACCCTCAGGCGCGCCGTTCTTGAACAAGGTAAAGGTGTTGAAGAACGTGCAGTTCATGTCAATGCCATTGGCGTAGTCGAAGTAGTCCGCAGCCTGGCAGTCGGAAGCGCACCGCTCGGGGACGAATTGCAGACCGGGATAGAGCTTGTAGCCCATGTACGTATTAGCGCCATCGGGAGCTTCGATGGCATTTTGGTGAAGTTCGTCTTGCAAGTTCCAGAGCGGAATGACATGGGCTGCATAGCTACTACCATTCCCCTGGGCGGATTCGACGGCGTTGGAAGGAGTGATTTTGTCGTATCCTAGAAGACATCAGCAAAGTTGGCGATGGAGGTGTAGATTCCAATGCTTACCGTTGCTTGCCGCCATGCTAACGACGAAAGTGTTCGCATGATCGTTCCCATCGTATTGATATTCGTTCGTAGTCGTGTTAACAGTCAGAGTCTTGTTATACACAGCGCATTTGACCATGGTGATGGGTGGTGGGTTGCGGCAACCGCTGCCATCGTCGTCGTCGAATTTGGGCATGCGCTCGTAGTAGATGTTGAAAGCCAGGCAGCCTGCGGTGGCGTTGCAGAAGGAGGCACACTGATCCACGTCGTAGTTCGGTGTTTCGAGGTTCTTATAGGTTATGTAGCCGGGGATATCGAAGGAAGACCCGTAGTCTGCAACCCACGAGGTCAAGTAGCCGGTGGGAGGAACAACAGCAGCGCGTGAATTGTTGTACAACTCGTTGTTCTGATCTCGCCAGACGTCGAGGGAACCATTTCCGGGAACTGGTGCGCCACTGTTGGTTGTTAGTATGTACGGCATGTTTGTATGCTGGGAGCTCTCGTACTAGTTGGGCATGAGATGATTGCAAGCGCGTTCAAGCTTATCAATAGGTGCGGCAACGCACACCGCGGAGAGAGCGCCAATCAAAATGTACGAGTGCATGATGAAGGCAGCGAAGCAGAATACTGAACAGGAGAGGAAGCGAGGCAGTTGTCGGATTCAAAGTGTGCTGGAGATGGAGATGGCACCCTTAAGTATACAAAGAATCTTAGGGTTTATCAAAATATACTAGGACCCCACGGGGACGTTGTATCCCGACCTCCTTAGAGACCTACCGTTGGTCGCAAGAGGAGGGTTGACGCCTCCATTCCATGGTAAGGAAGCCAAGTCGAAAGAACAATGGGACATTTCCAACGGTATCTAGGGCTCAACATGCTGCATTAGGTGTAGGATGCGCGAACCATGGTTGCGAAATGGCAGTAGCGTGCAGTAGCGTGAGAACCGTTATGAAGATACCGAACGACAAGACCACTCTCAAGATAAATCGACGAAGGGATGGTTGTCGGTGCCGACTCGAATTAGTTGGATATCCGGAGTTTCTCTTTATGCTTGCATGTTTGGCCGGTCATCGCCCCGGTCCCTTCGTCATTGAAACATCTCGTGCATGTATTGACTGTAGCTACACCAGCTTTACCGCATCCTCGTCATCGGACTCTCCGATGCCTGTACGAGGGCGCACGGTGACGTTGTAGAGCTAATTCTCCTCGGAGACGACGGCTTGGGGGAACTATAGCGCCTGCGGCATCTTGTCCCGGCGGCGGGCTCTAGTGAATGAAGAAATTGAAAAAGTCCGCTGGGAGAAAAGCTGGCATAACGCGTTCTCAACATGTTAGGAGCAGGTCTCTTTGCAGTGAAACGTTCATGGAACGGTGTGCCGTTCTTGCTATCATCATGTTCGCACCTGGGACAGGGCGAGTTTTTTCGCAATGAGACTCATTCTGCGTGGTCAGTCTTTACATAAGACGTTCAACGCGGAATCTGGCACAGAGTCGAATCATTTAGCTTCTTCACCCGGAGGCGTCTTGAGGATGATGCTGCCATATGCTGCGCTCTCTTCGTCCAAATGCAATCATGTGCGGGGGTCGTGAATGGCGTTCTTTCAATGATCCTTATGCCCAAAAGGCAACGAGTAGTTGGCCATTCGTCGCGAAGCTTGATCAATGGGTTACAGCTGATGCGAGACGTACATGTCGCGCTGTAGGTGTAGTAGAGATGTATGAGACGCCTGAGATAGTTGGCGGACTGATCGATTTCGTTGTGTGAGGCTCATACTCAGCGTTCAAGGACGCCCCCAGGTTCAGTAGTAGATTGCTGTCCTCCGGGCTTCATCTTTTGCACTTTTGAACAAATGTTGCGCCTGCTGAGCAGACATCTTTTATGCTCATCGTAACTCTGTATTGCGTAGAGGTGCCCTGAGACTCTGGACAGGATGAGCGTTGTCCAGAGCGCATGCCGTCTTGGTCCCACCCCGGAGCATTTCTCCTAGTCGACTTCAGACGAGTATTTTACCCCGCCAATCCATCTCTTCACCATTGAGCCATGATGGAGGTCAGCATTGTGAGGTCCGAGTTACCGCGGCGACGTTTGCCACCACGCACTGCGACCGTCATTCACTTTCACCGCCCTTGCCCGTTTGCGCCAAGCAACACGCATTCACCACAACCTCGTCGCTATGGCACCGATACCGCACACTCTAGGCAGTCACGACCTTGCTCTCCAGAAAGGTTCCCCAGCAACCACCTGTGCGTCCCCAAACACCTCAATCTTTACATCCTTGTTTAGCACTACTCTTTCGTCCGCAACCTCCCTCGCCTCGGCACCCGCACCGATCACGCAGCACAAGATGTCCAAGCCCGACATCTGGTCGCTGCTGTCGGGCGGCGGTAATGACCCGACTCCGAAGAGCCTGGGCAAAGCCCTGAAGCTGCTGAACCTGCACGATCTGGATGCGTTCGAAAACCATTTCCTAGCCCGCGAACAATTCCTCGTTCCATGGGCCGATTACCGCGACACTTGGTTCCTGAGAAACCCCCGGAGGATGATATCTGATGAGGACGCAAACAGCGAAAGCGAGCCCAAAGACCGTCGCGAGCGGGACACGAAGGATCTTCTGGATCGCATGGAAATACTATCGTACTACACCTCTTACACTGACGGTCAGCTGCGATATGACACTCGAGCCGACGAAACCTCACCCGATTACGATGACGCGGCCAGGGAAAGGTACGGATCCATCGATCGCAGTGAATGGACTGCCAAACAGCACAAGACGTTCCTTTATGTATGGCTTCTGCAGAAGTTTGGGACTGGCAAATTGGGGCCCAACCACCTCGGTTTTACATGTTTCGACCAGATCAGCGTTTGCAAGGCGTGGAAGGAAGTTCTCGTCCCCATCGTTGACGCCGTCCAGAAGTCCTACGACGTCAAGGGCAGACGCTACTACGGCCGTTTCGCGACTTTCATCGAGAGGCGAAAGCCGAGTCGCCTGGCCTTTCCCGAAGGCAACCTCCCCGTGAACGGCTCCCCTACTCCTTTCCGCCTCATATCCTTTCCCACAACCCGAGACAAAGAAGCGCTGCCAGAAGCCTGTGGCGCTACGAGTGGAACAGGACTTCGAGGATCTCGAGTTGCTGGTGGCGGTGGTATTACGATGAAGGACTATTCGGAGCTGGATAACGAGCTTCGGACGGTTGTTGGCAAATACGGTGGGTTGGTCGAACGACCCAAGTTCAAGAAGCGGCTGGAGGATTGGTTCGCGGAGCAGAGGGCTATACTAGAATACCGGAAGTTTCTGGGATCAGCCCAAGGCACGTTGACTCCTCGTAAACCTAAAGGGAAGGACGGCTATGATTTCGCCTGTGAGGGCATAGCCTCACCCAAGCGCTCCATGAGCCTGGTGAGCTTCGACTCGGGACGTCGGTCAAGTAACCCTGAATCCATCAACTTCCAGGACCCCACATCGCTCTCTAGGCGATCCCAGAAGAGTGCCAAGCGCATCAGCATGGTGCCCCATGGCGTCTTCGGACGTGTGCCTAGGTCGAAGATGTCCGGAGGAAATGAGGAGGCAGGACCAAAATCACCTCTGCACGGTGTCACCCGCCCTCTCGAATTGCCGCCCACTCCACCGCCAGCAGTCGAAGGCTTGGCGGATGTAGCAAAAGGGAATGCATTGGGTGATGCCGAATCGTTCACGGAGAGGGAATCGGGGTATGATAATGAGACGCCTCTTGCGAAGCTCGCATCGAGGCCTCAGCATCAGAGAATGGAATTAGACGGTGTGTTTAGCGCGATTCGCGCCTCTAATCCACACACTGACAGTGTCTTCAAAGTATTCGATATTCGCAAGGCCCAGCCGGAAGCCCTTCCTGAGCCCGGAGGTGGGGATAGCGCGAAATCACCAATGCTTCCCCTCAGCGCCATTCCGAAGCCGCTCTTCAATACGACGCCGAGGTTGGCGTATCGACGCAAGGCTACGCCGGAGCCGTCCACCCCTAACGTCGCAGCAATCGCAACGGTTCGAAGGCCTAGCTACGAAGGAACCGGCTACGAGCCATATGCTACTCCTGAACGATTGAAGGAGAGACAGCATCCTGCCTTGAGCTATTTTCCCTCAGAAAGCAGCAGCAGCCGTAGAGGCAAGGGACCGATTCCGGCACCCATCGAGCCGGTCTCGTACGCCCAGCAGGTAGGACAGGTACGTGCGGCCTCGAATCGATCGCACTTTCCGGAGCCGGGCTTCCCGCAGCCGCGTGCATGGCCTGGGACGGAGGATTCGCCGAGCCCGTTCTCACCACCCAACGCGTGGCCAGGAGACGATTCTCCTCTTCCTCCCGCAGTGCCTCCAAAGAACCCGGCGCGCATGGCTTCAAGGAGCAGCATGGCGGGCAGCATGGTATCCGAGGTCAGCGGTATCGAGCGCTCCTATCCGACTCTCGGTGCGCGTATCGTGTCGAAGGAGAACATCAGGGCGGCGGTTGGCGACATCTCTCGCGAAAGCTCGGAGGAGGATTTAAAGGCCAGGAAGGATGCTGAGCGTCTCCGTAGCATGACTGCCTCTCCTCCACGCATGCTC
>JAFHBV010001118.1:0-20561 GCA_019022785.1 Pseudomonodictys pantanalensis
AAGCAGAGGAAGGCGGGTCGACGTCACGAGCAAACACACTTTCACCGCCAAAGCCACACCTCGACCTCACCTTTCCCCAGGCAACTAACCCCACATTATCCTAGCGGACTGTTCCCCAAGAGCATATAAACTAAAGTGACCGTCACTCTTGGTTCCTAAAGTCTCCATTGTTGTCGAACAACCACAACCACGCTCCATTATCCGATTGTTTGACTGCACACACGACAGCCTTTGCGAAACACACTCAACAAATATCCCGCTCGATAGCCGCCGTCTCTCGAGAACAAGACATTACTCTCTCAGGAAAATCGATATTTCGAACATTTGCGCACCACGCACAGAGCAAGCAGCTCCGAACCTCCTCCACACATACAATCACACAATGACGGCCCTCTACCACCGTCTCAACCTCGACCCCAACGACCCCAACTCTTTCGTGAAACTCCCTTGGCCAATTGGCAAGGGCAAGCCGCTTGCAGGCCCACCAGGTGATTACACCACCGACACGGAATTTGAAGACTGGCTGCAAGCCCAAACGGATGCCGCAGTAAACGAATATTCAGGTTGGCAATATACGGTGCAAGCTCGACTCGGCCACAGCGCGGATGCTGATTCTGGCTTCACTGCACAAAAGCTTATCACACAAGCAGGACCTACTCAGTCTCGCAAGCGCCGTCATGCCGAGATGGATGATGAATCTGAAGCCGCGTCAAGCTCAAATCCCTCCTTTGCCTCATCCGGCTCCAAAGCCCCCGCGTCTACATCCACATCCGCTACATTACGCTCTCAAGAAAAGCCCGCGCGAAAGAGACAAGCTACCGCAAATGCCGTCGCAGAGCGCACTTTCGTCGGCGCCACGCTTTGGGGGTTGGACAAAGCAAAAGACTTCCTCCTGCAACCCTTGGTCTGGCTGATCCTCGTCGCCATCAAGCAGAAATTCGCCAAAGACACATACCAGCACCAAAAAATCCGCAGCAGCGAGACCAAGCCCAAGAAGCGCGTCTGGAGAAACGCCGAAGGCCAGCGCAAGCAACTAGTCAAGACACAGGATTCGGCCAACAATCACCCATTCGCTCTCGAATCGCAAGAAGACAGCGAGATGACCGACAGCGACGCTTCAAGCGACGACCCATGGTTCAACCAGCGCTTCCCCAGCTACAAAACCTACCAAACCTCCACTCCCGCTCACCCACCGCTGTCTCCCCGGCCCCTTGCTCCCCGCCCATCAGACTTCGAGCACGTCTACCCCGAACACCCCACGCTGCCCAACCCCAGCAAGCAGCCCACTCGCGCGGACCTCACTCCCGGCCCCTTCATCTGCTGCGGCCAGACCTTCCTCCTGCACTACCACTACCGCATGCACCAGGAAGAGCACTACATGATGACGGGCGGCGCGGGGCCTGCGGGAACAATCGACTACGCCACGGGCCAGCAAACGATCACGGACGAGGAAGCGGCGAGGGTGTGGCAGGAGCGGTATGATAGGGAGGCGGAGCGGCAGAGGGTGTTGGGTGCTGCGGGGAGACTCAGGGCGGAGCGGAGGGAGCGGGAAGAGCAGATGCGCAAGGCAAATGGGGCGGGTGAGAGTAAGGGCGAGAAGATCGAGGATCTGGTGAATAGGTTTGAGAAGAAGATGGGGAGGGGGAAGGTGGGTGATGGGGATGCGGCCAAGGCGTTGGCGGTGGCGACTAGGGGGCTCACGGAGGGGGAGAAGAAGAAGTTTCTTATGTTGCTCATGGGGAGGGGGTATTTTGCGAAGAAGTAGAGGAGAAAGCTGGGGAGGGGGACGAATGGTCCAGGGTATGGAATATGGAGAGGGCGATGTCGGTGGGATGACTGGGAACTTCGGCGAGTGTCCGAAGGTGGCAAAACAAAATGGGGACTGGATTGGAGACATAGGGTGGACATTTGGCCTAGGGATGATTGAACCTAGGGATTCTACAGCTTTTTGGCATGCGAATGAAGCACGGAATTGAAAAGTTCTTCAGAAGGCCGCTCCTCCTCATTCTGCAATGCAACCTCTGGGCTGTAGGCAAGACCCAGTCTCGACCCACACAACGTTCATGACTCTATCACTGCTTTGGACCAGCGCCGAGCATATGGTATTCCGGCGCCCACGCACCATTCCCCTCCAATTCGCTAACTCTTTCATCCTTCTCCGTCACAGGCTTCTCGACAGGAACATAGTCACCTTGCAGTTCCGAAGGCGGCATATAAACACTGTTTCGTCCTATCTCCTGCACCGGCGCTATAGAAGCCAACTCCATCTTCTTGGTCTCAGAACCTAGCTCTTCGGTCCTTGAGTCTGCAAGCTCTGGTTGCTGAGTTAATGTCCCTGTCTCACGCGCCTTTCTTTTCTTCCGAAGGATATACCAAGCAAGTCCAACTAGAGCTGAAACTACCAGCACACCACCTATCACCGACCCAGCAATGATTCCGGCCTTCTTAGACCCCGAAAAACCAGCCGTGCGAGGTGGAGAAGGGGTCGAAGAGGGTATGTCCTTCGGTGACACGCACGCGTCGATGCTATAGTAGACCCAAGAGGCATTGTAGCAAGTGGCTACATCGGCGAACTGAAGTACGGTTGACGAACACGACAAATCCGAGGTGTTGTTCCCGTAGATAGTTACTTCGAAGGTTAGTTACATCCGCCCGTCGAGACATGGGCTTACCAGTGCAGCCATAATCTTCGTCAACGACTTGGAACGATCCGAATGGAGTTGTTTTGGAAGTAAAGAGCGTGCATGTTCCGTTCGGATAGCCGTTGGGTCCGTTGATGTTGTTGGCTGACTTTTTGCATGCGTCGTCTGAGAAAGTTGCGATATCCGTCGCGGCAGTCAATTGAAAGACCACTGAAAGGGTCGTAAGGACACGTCGTGGCCAAAGCATTGTGGTAAGAGCATTGGAGTGTGAGAGATGGGTTGAGGTTCGAAGAAAGAAAAGCTAAGCTTTCCCCCAACTTTTGCGCGGGCGCGGAGAATACACTAGCTTATCGAGCGGACAGCGCCCCATGCGCATCGCAGCTGAATTCAGACTGATAGTTCGCGACATATTCGCTTGCTATCCGTGTTTGGTGGCGTTCTCGCGAAATTTGGGTAGAGCACATGCCGCTTTGGGAAGGATACCGCGACATTGAGTGGCGGTGACGATCACCTCTTCACAATTGACCAGCTGACAACTGCACTTGAGCATTCAACTTCAATATACTACACAGACAGGCGTGCGACGCACCATTCGGATTCCATTGCGTCGAAATGTGCAATGACCTTGACGGCTTGCTAAAATTATATCAGGCAATGGCAAGGTTCTCCTCCCAGCTCCTCGGGCGACGGCTACGGTTCAGGCATTAAGCATACCACAAGCTCCTTAGCTGGCCTCCAGCTCGTTGATATTAGATTCCTAGATCGACCAGAAGGCTTCCGACAGAGCACGCGCACTCGTACACAACGGCGAGACCGAGACGTCCCTCATGCCAGCAAGTCAGCGCAATGCAGGACTATTGGATAACCGCAAAACCTGCGGAGAGTCAGATGAAGCTACTCGGGGCTTCGTTAACAAAATACCAAAAAAGGGGAGTGAAGCAATCTAACCTCGCAGCTTGCCGTGGAAGACCTGACATCAATTGTGCTAGGGGTCCGAAGGCGATGTGTATAAGAACCAGCTCGCAGTCGACCGGAGTCCCATCTCCATCAGCTCAAACAATACACTTTCTACAACCAGCATACCATCTCTTCATCATGCACTACCACCACCCCTTTCTCGCAGCGCTCATGCTCGCGGCGTCGGCGATGGCGTGCACCCCCGTCGACAAGTACACGCACACCTTCTACGGCTTCTATGACAACGTACGTGTTAACTCGCTCTTCACTTCAACCCAACTAAAGAGGTTTCAAGTCTCCCGCAGGCAGGGCCATAGCCTACGACTGCGGTCGCGGCTACGAAGCCGGCGGAACAGGCGCCTACAACGACCCCTTGACCTTCGCCTCTGCGCCCTCCGAGTTCAAGAAGTGCGAGGTCATCTACGACCCCTTCACGCAAAAGTACCTCCGCTTTGAAGACACGTGCGACAAGTGCACCTCGGACTGGCCCAAGATCCGCCATTTGGACGTGTGGACCCAGGGCACGAAGAAGGTCGATGGCGATAAGGAGACGCAGCGGAAGTGCGAGTTTGCGCTTACGCCGGCGGACCAGAGCCAGACGATTGTGAGGGATCCGGCTAAGGACTTGCCTGTGAAGAGTGAGTATTTAACTCGAGAGAGTGGGAATGTAAGCTAATCATGTGGTAGCTGAGCCGCTTTATGTGCCTGGGGGGAGTCCCGCTTGTAGGACTGATCGTACGTATCCGAAGTACAATATCAAGGACTACTGCAAGTAGATTGGAGAGGTTGTAGAAGAGTTATGAAGTATGTGAGGATGAGTATGAGTGTGTCTCGAGGGAAAACTGTTGCAAGTTCATTGTTAAAAAAAAATCAATTCCCTCGCCTCATTACATTACGAGTTTCTTCAGTGACACTTGACGCGATCAGCTTGTCGCGACTGGCTGGATAACGCACCGAAGCTTTGCGAATCCTCCCAGCATCTGAGAGCTGTGACGTTCGCGGGAAGGAAGAATGCGATATTAGAAGAAAAACGTACCCGAAAGGCTCGTGCTTGCTTTAGTGAGAATTGTACCTACGCGTGGCTAATACGTGCCTGCTAAAGGTGAACTCGTACCTACTTTCGAGAACGTGAAGTAGCAACTAAAGACATACATCCTCCCCACACTTTTCTGGCATGTACTCCCTTTCTTCCCTTGGTAAATCGCCCCAGGCCTCACCCTTTTCGCCTAAAACATCGTACTTCACTGTAATCTCGACCCATCGCCATACCTTTCGTAACTCGGCAGCTCGGCCATCCTTCCAACGCCCTGCAACTCCGAGGGCGCTCTGACAATTCCCCTTCCTCCAACCTCATGCGCCATCTTCGCCTCCGCTAGCTCTGCCTCCTCACGCCGCACGGCCAACTCATTCCATCCCCTCTCGTCCATCTCCATATCATCATGCGCCTGCATCGTAACCTTCCCATGGATCCCTGGAGCTTTTCTTGCTCGGAACGAGAAGTACCACACCAGCCTTCTTTCCCTGAACCAGGTGTACCATACCAGCCCCGCAAGAGCCGCGAGCACAATGACGCCCCCAAGGACACACCCCGCAATAACGCCATTCTTCGCGGAATGCGAAAGACCGGTTGATGGAGGGGGAGATGGGGATGAGCACGACTTGATATCGTAGTATTGCCAAGTCGATGCGTTGTAGCAAACCCCCGGTTGTGCGATCTCGAGAGCGTCTGAGGCGCAGATGCGGGGGCTCGTGCCGGTGTTGTTTGTTAGTCCGTATAGGGTTACTGGCTCGTTGTCAGCCACCATCATCTACTGCGAGACCAATGTATGCGCCGGACTCTAGCCAAGTGTGCTGCAAAGCTGTGGGCATGGGGAAAGAAGTGTACCTATACAACCAGCATCCGCGTCCACCGTGAATGAACCAAAAGGGCCCCACGGCGAGGGATCTGCATTCAGGGCCTGGCAGTCGGTGCTTGAAGCAGTATCGGCGTAGTTGTTGTGCCCCGTGATGTTGTACCACTGGGGAAAGCAGGTTGTGCCCGAGTATGTGGTGAAATTTGTTGCAGCTATGCGATGCACAAGACTGACAATCAAGAGAGAAGTCGTCGAAATCATGATGGTGAGTCACAAGTCTCCAAGAAAGTCTCCAAGACGAGAGAGTGTGTTGGGGGTGCGAGGCTGCAGACAGATGAGTTTTTGGTACAGGTTAAGGCATTTAGAATGAATGAGGTTCAAGGATTGGAATGGGCTATGCTGCAGGGCGTTTCTGAGGTTCCGGCTTGTTTTGTCCTTGGGCGTACACTGGATTACGCCCCGGGGATATATACAGGAGATTGGTTGATCTTGTATGGAGGTCCTGAATGGGGCGGTGTTGATCAACAGTTCAAGGTGTTGCAGGATGTTGGGCGTACGAGAGAGGCGGGTCTTCATTGGCTCTTTTGGCTGATCTGGAACGATTGTTCGGGTACTCGGGCTGGGCGTTGTCATACAGGTTCGACGTCATTGTATCGAAGGGCCTTGTCATGATTTGGGGGGCCTAATGAATCGCTTAAGAAGGACGTCTGGCTTCTGCTTACTTCTTAGTGATCGCCAGCTCTGCCAAGATCCGATCTGAATTCAACGCTATAAATACGAATTGAAAAGATTATTATTCCAGATTATCGATCGAGTCGAGCAGGGCATTCTCTATCAACGCTTCTTAGAAGATGATACACCTCCTACATTCAAGGGGCCCCATATCGCATCGTCGTGATTTCGGACCCTTGGCTAAACTAGTTTCGTGATGGGGCACACAGCCACGTCAAATCCATCGCATTTCCTTTTGCTTGGCCGTATGCCCGCTGCTTAGGTGACAAATGACACCTGTGTACTCTAATGTCGCAATACACATGCTCGATCGGTACTGGCTTGGGTAAAATCTTCGAATAATTGCTGACGATCTTCATGATCATCCAAGCGGATGCAATCACCGGCCTCAGAGACGAGAGCAACGGCACCTAGTATTGCTCTAAAGCCCCCGGCTTCCCGTAGCATCAATTTTTCTATCCCTTCCTTCTCTTATCGTCTCGCATTCTCATACAACGCATCAGCCCGGCGTTTCTTCACTGGCCGTCCCTAATAGTCATAAAATTTCAAATCCGGGCTATTCCGAAACCCAGCAAGATATCCTGCCTAGACTCTATCGTTTTCAACAAAAAGTACCCTCGCGTTTCTAGCCCCCTTGTATATAGTAATGACCCCGTATCCCGACTTTCTCGTCCAGAGCGGAAACACAGCCTTCTCCCGGACGGGTATCTGCTTCGTCGTAACAGGACGATAGAATAACTATTCGGCACATACGATCAGCTACGACGACTCCTGTCTCATTGTAGTATCCTAGAATTACCTACATCGCTCACTCCTGTCGTTCCCGATTGGGAGGCTGTGACCTTGCCCCAGGTGGACACCACGACGGTGATCGGTCCGTCGTCGTAGTTCTCAACCCATACGTATGTTGGTATTACAGATAGAGTTCGTTTTAGTGCGCCGAGGTAACCGCACTTGTATCCTCGAAAGCTGGGTGCCGGGTGCCGGGTGCTGATATCGTCTTGGATGTAGGAATTGGGTGGGGGACGGTCGTGTCGGTTGGTTTGTCGCTTTCGTCCATAGCTCAGAAGCGCGATCGTGAAGTATTTGTGAGGTTTGTACTGCAGTCTATGCGTATGGAGTTTTTGTGTGACTTGACTCGATTGTTAGATAGTGCGGGGTAGGACGTTGAGGGCTGAAGTGTCCCTAAGGTTAAGGTTACACTGCGATCATGCGCGTTGAAGACCAGACGGCGTTCTAGCAGCCTGACTCCCCCAAAACCTGGAGCAGCAGCCTCGAGCATCCTTAGCGCCTCGATATCTCTGCATTCGGCCATATTGGCAGCAGATATGGAGTCGCTCATTAAAGAAGAGCACACTTATTCCTTTAACCCGTATCAGCACCAGGAAAATTGTTTCTTCGCCGCGCTCAGGCGTCTTCTTGGTATCGATAGCTCAACGGCTGCACTCTGGGCTGCTTTTGAGGAAAACGAGACCGCCAAAGTGGGCACATCTAAATTGTGGGAGTCTCTTAAGAAGCAACAAAGTGGTGCGAGCACTCACGAGCCACTCTAGGAATGGTGGAAACTGTCGAAACCATGGCACGTCGATCGACCCCAAAGATCCTGCTCCTGGACCTATTCGAAGACCACGATGACGATTATGACGAGATAAACGGAGGCGATGGACTCGACCTTGATGCTCTTGCCCGTGTTGCCCAAAAGCATGGATTCAAAGGCTCTTGCTTTTGTGCAGAGGTCAAGGTCCCTGGGCAGATGGGTCATTTCATTAACATCCAGCGAACAAGGTTCGGGCAATGGTGCATGGACGGGCCGGACCAATGGCAGGACAACCAACGCTTGACTCCGGTGGTATGGAGGCTAGACAACTTCCAAATTTAATCCCTGGTCAAAAAACAATGGAGAGGCTAAAGGAAGGGACCGTGAGGTTTCTCATGGGGAATGAACGGATATTCGAGGGGGGTGTATGGAAGCAAGAACACCCCAAGCTGGGCAGGGCTCCAACCTTTATTTCCATCCTTCCAGGAATTGGGTGTGTCCGAGCAGTGTGGGAGCAGGAGCATGGTTTATGGAAGTTTACTATCAGATATCACGGCAGGTTTTGTTCCATACGTCTTATTCTCGGCTAACGAGCACAAAGGGCATTTGGGCTGGGGATTCTTTTCGCATGACGATCAAAGTGCAGATGTTGAGCCACGATGGCATTATGACGATCATGTCCCTGAGAATGAACAGCGGTTCCTAGTGGAGGGCATTTGGAAATACTCATTTGGAAAGTGAACACTGGAAGAACCTGAACGAAGAGAGTTCTAACTAAATCCAGACAATGAAATATGGAAGACACCCGTATTTGAAAGTTGCAACATAACGGACGGGTGGGGTCAGCCTTTTATCAAAGCGCCGGCTGGATGAATATGAAGCATTCACACATGTCAAGCTCTAAGACGAGGTACTCTGGTCTGAGAAAGGACCTGCCATGTCTTCTGCACCAATGCATCAGCTAATCTGCTACGAGCTTGACTGACTTTGACGCCCTGCTGGGCAACTATATTTACACATAAACTTACCACGAATGCGAAGGCTCGACTTCAAATGAAAACTGCGACTACAGTGTGCAGTCATCCGCGCCTTCGCTTCAAAGTGAGATAGGCAGATGCTTGCCGATCTTGCGAAGGACGGACTCCGCATATCTCGGTCCTGCACAAAGCCTACCAACGGCCTCACCGCCTCCTCTGGTCAACGGTTCTCGCGCGCGAACAACGCATATCAGTTGAGGAACCAAATGCAGCCTCCTTATCACACTGCATCTCGCTAAAAAGGATGGCGAATCACCCATTGCCGCATGGCTCCTATTCCCAAAGATTCGCAGCAATTGCAATGTAAGTGCACACCAACATGCAGTAGCGCACTTCGGTTCTGATGATCTCCAGATTTGCTGCCGTACAGGTTGTTTTCGTCGGTACCACTCTTGGTCCCGGTCCTTCCCAGGAGTCCTAGTCTCTCGTGCGGGAAACGATCGTTGGAAACATGATCAGACGCTGGAGAGATGTTGAATCTTTATCCCGGGTGTACTCAAAGTCAGTTATGCCTCACAGTAGAAGATTTGGAAAGAATTCAGGAGGTATTCTTGAATAATGATACGCCATGCGCTCCTGTGAAGACACTAGGGTATCTATGCAAACAAACCAGATAAATCATCCAGAAGCCGATATCTACTCAAAGCAGTTGGAAAGGGGAATATGATACACGTCTTAAATCCAAAGCGGCCCATAACCCCCCGTCGTGGAATCCAGCTCTTTCAGCCGGGGATCCATTGCCTGTGGCGCTACTTCGCCGTCCATCGCATCTCCGCCAGTCATGCCATCAGGAACGACCGCACCGCCATGCTGCTGCGCAAAGTCCAGGTGCCTGTACGGAAACAGCTCCACTATATTCGGCGGAATAAGATGTTGCGGGAACGTCGTAGCATCCGGCACCTCGCGGGCATACTTCAAAACTGCATCAACCACCGGGAAAACGTGCTTGAAGTCATTCAGCATCCGCCGCGCTACCGAAAACTCTTCCGCGAGTTTGCGCATGTACCGCAGCGACTTTTCATATCCCTCGACATATATCTGCCGCTGGTCTCCCATATTGATAACATCGAGATCGCGCACCAGCAGTGCGCAACAGACAAGCAGCGTGCTGGTGAGCGAATTGGCAATCTGGAAGCGGAACGAATTGGGTTTCGAGATCTCATGGGTGATGGAGCGCATTCTCGTGAGCGTGTTCATGGCGAGGGTGGCGCAGATACGTCCGGTGGCTTCGTCGTAATCGAGAGATAGGAGGCTTCGGCGGTACAACATGAGGCACAACTGATATACGCGGCTTTCCATAACGACGTGCCGCTTGTTGTATGCATGGCCTGGTGCGTGCGAAGCGGGGAGCTGGGCAGTGGCCAAAAAGTTGTTGGTCCAGTCCATGATACGCTCAGTTAGAAGATCAACGTGCTTGCTGTTGGCACCAGTAGGTTGAGTGGCACTAGCAGACAGAACATCGTCCCAGACGTCGCTGGCCAGCCGGCTCCAGCAGTTCATGCAATTGAGGAACGTGGTACTTGAATGCAAGCCATCGATATTGGGGAGTGGTCGATCGGGGTGAAGGTCCTAAGAGATTAGACTAGGTTGACCATGGTGCTGTATGTGCTTACCTTGTCGGGAAACGTGTCGGGTTGAGAAACGTCCACATCCGCTTGGCGAATGTTGTAGGGTCGTCCGCAACTCAATGATATGCGCCGATCTGTCACGTAGGTAGCCCAGAAGACGCGTTGCCGCATGTGTGTCTCGAATGGCGAGTAGTTTCGCCACGAGGACTGCTGGTGCAGGCCGAATTGAAAGGCAAGTCGACATGCAGAGCCGATAACGTTGTATGCTGCATTTGCCATGTCTGCGCACATGAGATAGTTGGCCTGCAACCTGTTAACGGAGGATCAAAGTGGCAGGAGGGACACCTGCCTCCAGCAAGACGAACTGAATGAGCGTCAAGTCTCCAAGCCCGCTGATTCTCCTTTTGCCAACCAAATCATCTGCTGCCTGGTACCAGTGCCAGCCAGAGGGATTGTCGTAAACGGCAGCTGGCCTCATCTCATGAGCCACATCGGACAGGGCGAATATGATGTAGTGCAATGCTAGCAGAACAGCATCGTTGTCGTGTATCAACCCCGGTGCGAGCATTTGCTCACTTCGGATGCGGAAATCATTCTCGTTGAGGCAGGGTAGCCTGGGGTTGAAATCTGAGAAGAAGATATCGAGATACGCCTGGTATCGTCTTGGTTCGACAAAAGCTAGGCTTTGTGTTCCTATGCGCACCATTGGAGAGGACTCGGTGGTCACGAACGGGCCTGCCGTGGCGTTCGTATGCCTCGTCCACTCTGGGGTGTCGACGCTCGCCGGGGGCCTATCCATCAGGTTGTTGGGTGCAGCAGCCTCCGTGGACATCAGCAAAGCGGCTCCACCCAAAAGAATGTCACCGATGGCATCGTCCCTTTCCATGCTTCCTCTAGGTGTCACCGTCGTGGCCCGTCCCTGTATCAGACTTTCCATCATGCCCTCGATGCGAGCCATTCGCTGCTCCATTGACAGCCCCAACAGGCTGGCATCGCTCGCTCGTCGTTCGACACTCTCGTTTCGAGGCAGTATGTTGCGCTGAGCGGCACCATTTGCACTCGGATTCATCGTAGGGAGCGGCGTCTGCATTGGGTTCGGTCGGCTGAGGTTCTGGAGGACTTCGGCAGCAGTCTGGTCTTCTGAGTAGAAACAGCGCTTGGCGTTGTCTAGGCATCGCTGACATGGATTGTCGCCGGAACACTGCGATTCCTGTCAGCACAGGGCAATGGCATCCGATGGAAATCGTCCGTAGCGTTCGTCGGGGACGCGACGGCGACTTGTGTCTGCAGGTGTATGGGGAGTCCTTACTTTGAGCTTCGATTTCCTACATGAAACACTGTGACTTGATCAGCACCTGGTCGTCGAGTATGGGAACGTTGGGAGTCGAAATGGCAGGCGCGAATTGGCTCACGCGGTCTCCCGATGGCTCGCGGAATCATCGGAATGGCTGCCCTCAGCTTTCACGGCGCACTCACCAAGCTTTGGGGGCGTATTTCGCGCGCACCTTCTTGCGCTTCGGCGACGGAGGCGTATCGTCCTCCATTCGAGCGAGAGGAGATAGCTGATCGCTCATTTTGGCGGTGGTGTGGTGTGTTCGCAGGAGGGAGGGAATGCTCGCCTCCGAACAGCAGGCCGTGTTCCGAAAAGCACGGACCCTGCGCGAAGCCCGAGGCCGCTACGAGTGCATTCACCAACAATCACAAAGTGATGGCGAATAACGTCATTCTGAACATGCTAGCTGCATGGAATTGAGCTTGCAGAGCAGTTCAACCAGAACATTGATCGAATTTGATGGCTTTTGGGCCCCGCTGTGTGCTCTTGCTGCGTCAAATGCCTAGGCAGATCATTCGATGTCTCAGGGGGCTGCAGCCTGCATGTCGCGGGGCCTCGCCTGCAGCGACATGAAGATGTCCCCAATCATCTTTTATATTTCTGTTGCATCTTTCGGCGCTTTTTCCGCTGGAAGACAGCCGGCAGCATCGACACCTGTCTCGTGTACCGGTTGCTTCTGAACGTCCGCAATAGTGAGCACGTATCTCTTGATGCGATTTCCTCGATCATCAAAGGATGCGATTTGCCGTGCGCTGACCTCAATGTCGAAACTTGAGTCATCCAGAGGAAGAATTTCTCTTTGGCGTCCTCTCTTAAATTCTTCAAACCAGAGCGATTCTTCCACTTCGTTTTGCCACGAGAGCTGGCTGGCTGGGTCTCGTAGTGAATCTGGCGTTGTGAGCTCAACATCGCTCGAAGTCACTTTTTCTCCCAGCTCGAGGTTCACGAGGAAGGCGCAACCCGGAAGTTTAACATGTTCAAAGCCGATTGTTCCATAGATGATCGTTCCAGGTGAGAACTCCCCAACATGAGCGTCAGTGATCCAGCATAGGCCCATCGGGGCTCCCATCGTCATTGCGACCAAATCTCCAAGTTTCATGTGTTCTAATCTGGACCTCATATCAACCAGTCTCTCTTCCTGTAGAAGCTGGAGTTCGCCGAAGTTGGTCATCTCAGGTCGAGGACCGTCAGTCCAGGCATAGGGATGCGAAGAATAAGATTTGGAACGAGACAAAATGAGCTCGTCCATCCGGATCCAAGATGACCAAGGGCTCCGCAGGCCGCCGTGAATACGAGGTGCCGCTTTACAAATGATCGCAAACAGCGAGCTAGTCTTTTTCGAAAGTGACAAAGATAAATCGGGTTGGGATTCGAAAAAAGGGACCTGTTCGACATATATGGATCGGAAAGAGCACTTGTAGTCCTTAATGGAGTTTTTGTTGATGACATGCAACCTTCCTTCGCGAACGTAAAGAGCCGGGAACTTTTGTCTCCTGTGTAGAACAAGACAGAGCACGTCTTTATTTCGATTACCCCAACGGAAAGTCCCCAGACAGGCGTGGAACTTATCACGTCCCGTTTCGAACATCAACAAAGTGATCCTCAACCCACGACTGGTCATGTGTGGTGGGTCATGGTCGCCGGGTGGGCGAAAATAATCAAAGGGGTCTCGGCTCAATTCTGAAAACATCCAGGGTAGCTCCAGGTTTCCACCATCGCCATGTCTCGTATCAGTGAAGCAGGATGGTGAGTCCGCAAGAAGGCCCCAAGAACGTCGGTTCTCATCGCCATCGTGAGTCCATGCGAATAGCGTGTAATCTTCGCGTACTCTCATAATCTCTTCCTGAAGCCGCAAAAAGGCTCGGCGGCCTTCTCCATAGAGCAAAGGCATATTTACGTGGAACAGGCCCATCAAGCAGTACGCTTGGTCCTCCACTCGAGTCGTTTCCCGATTCGCAGCCCAGCTCATTTTCTCCGCCACCTTGGATCTGTGAACGGCGAATTGTGGATCATCAAGGGCGTCTTCTTCTATTCCAGTGATATCCACGATCGAGTCTATGAGACGGTGTTTGGTGCCCAAAGGGACCCAGGCGGCGTCGTAGAATTCTACCACAGCGGGAGCGAGCAGCTCCTGCAAGGTCCATCCTCTTTTCCACCATCGGCTGGCAGACCAACTTGGGTTCTCTGTGAGGACTGTGTTCGTAGTTACTCGAACGTCCGCAAGGTAAGCGTAACAGATTTGCGATTTCTGGTACCACTCAAACATCGAGTTGATAGCTTCGGAGAGCTCTGCGGATGAGGTCTTGTCAATACAACAAGTGTCAACCCAACACCAAGTGAATCCGTCACTTTTTGCTTTGTTACAGCACCCTGTCAGCTTGTGGTAGCCCTTCTTTGCTGAAGCCCGACCGGACTCAATGTCCTGAAGCGTTACCTCTTCTTCTTCCCAGGTATGCGAAAAGATGGCATATTCTGGTATTTGATCGCCTAGAAATTCCTTAACTTTCAAGGTTGAAGTGCTTAAGAGCCGCATGATCGACTATTTGTCGCTGAGGATAAACCGGCTCTGAAGCGGAAGAAGCTACCAGATCGAAGAGTTCTGGCAGTTGGTGAGGCGATGGTTTCAATCTGCTTCGCTGAGAATCGACACTGCTGGTATACCCCCGTGCTGAGATTTTGGGAGAACCGATGTTGGCTATGCTCATATCCCCATTCTCTTACTCGCTCTGAAAGCGACTGCAGCCAGGTGCTTAAGAGAGTAAGTGTTGGTAGGGATCATTCGTGATCTCGACGAGATGCGAGTGAGGTTTCGATGCAGATTGCGATGAGGTTGTGCTCAATATAGGACATATAGTACGTAAAGAAGCAATGGCGTGCGTTTGGCGAAGAATTTGCAGCTGGGAAGGCTGAAGAGATGGAAGCGATGGGATGATGACTAATGCTTGCTTGCCTTTTCGGAAATAGTGCTCCCCACGGTTCAGCCAATCGCGGCGTTTCATTCTTATCTGCCTCCAACTGCTCGTTTTCCCGATTCATCCAGTGCTTCTTTGTTGGACCGCAGTCTATTGTAGACTGTATGTTTCGTACCACGTCCGGTGTCCAGGAGCCGATCAGCACTCGCCGACCTTTGAGTCCTTCCCCTCACGAGCAACCCTAGGATAAGAGCACCAGGCCCTCCTCAAAGAGCTATCCTCCTGATCTTGGACTTTGGCATGCCCGAGATATTCAACAAAATGGTTGAAAAACAGCCCTGCACACGACGGCGTATAGTCCCCCGGATTATCATCCACGGCGGCGCTGGCAACTTAAGTCGCCAAACCCTTTCCCAAGAGCGCTATAATAGATTCCGCGCCTCTCTCCTCCATATCCTGAACACATGCTCCACGCTGCTCTCCCAACCCGGCGCCACGGCATTAGACATTGCCACCCATGCAGTCTCGATGCTCGAAGATGACCCTTTATACAACTCTGCCAAAGGAGCCGTCTTCAACACGGAAGGCAAGAACGAACTCGAGTGCAGCATCATGGTCTCCAACGGCTACCGCAAGCGAGGTATAGGCTGCATGATGCTCCAGCACGTCAAGAACCCTATAAAACTAGCAAGGGAACTGCTCATCAGAGGCGAGAAGCCTGGTGGTGATGGATCAGGCGATCATTGTCAGTATATGGGTTCTTATGTGGAGGGTTTGGCGGAGAAATGGGGACTGGAGATTGTGGATCCGAGCTACTTCTTCACGCAGCAGAGATGGGATGAACATGTCAAGGGAATGAAGGTTGAGAAAGAGAGGGAAGAAGCTGGGCTCGGGACGGAGGAGATGAGCGATTGGGAGAGGGAGAATTTTATCCCGCTTGGGACGTGTGGTGCTGTTGTGCTGGATAGCTTTGGCACAATCTGTGTGGCTACGTCCACAGGCGGGTTGACGAATAAGCTGCCGGGGAGAGTTGGAGATACACCGACATTGGGCGCTGGATTTTGGGCGGAGGAGTGGATGGAGGGTCTGAGTGCGGACAGGATGGTGTATCAGCCGAGCATATCTACGCCGATGGACAAGCTATCCCGTGGAAACCTGCGAGGGCTTGTTGAAGATTGCCTTCCCCCGTTAACTTCAGGACTCGGATCGGCACAGAGCGTTGAGATACCTACCTCGAGCGAGAAGCCAGTCCAGGTCCGCCACGCTGTGGGCATCTCTGGAACAGGCAATGGCGACAGCTTCCTCAGAACCGCGGCTGCCAGTACCGCGGCATCAAAGTCCCGATTCACACCAACATCACTTTCGAAGGCATTGTCGTGGATGGCAGGTCCCCATGGAGAGCTGCAAAAGTCAGCTGGAGACCGATGGGACCGTACGCATGAGGGTACAGGCGGGATGATCGGCATTGAACTCGTAGGGGATAAGGGAGCTGTCGTATGCGACTACAATTGCGGCGGAATGTTCCGAGCCTGGATAGACGAGAAAGGCAAGCAGAGGTGTCTGGTGTTCAGGGAGGATTGCTATGAGAGCGGACCAGCGGGATGGGAACGGTAGCCAAGAGCCTCCAAGCGCGTGAAGCTCTCAGCATTGAATTTCGCCACTTGCCGCCCCTATACAATCATTAGCTTGCGTGTTGCGTCCTTGGTGGTGAGCTTGGGAGCTGTGGAATCGGAGATTTTGCCTCTCACGCGGCCTCGTGTTGCTCAGCCACAGGCCCGCTGCGTCATCTTTAGCGTCCATTTCCTTAGGGCAGCAGCTAAACCCCTCCACCGCAATCAACCGGCATCACTATATCTTTCCTCAGCAGCCCTACCCACACTGCATCCGCGCAATACCGCTTCCAAAATGCCCTTCTCCATCAACAACCCCCTCCCCTCCTCCATGCGGAGTATGTTCGCCCCTAAGCTCGGCTCTCAGCCGCGCCTCATGAAATCGCTAACATTGTCTCAGGCGAGTGTAGGAAAGCGGGCAAGATTCTAGCATCCTTTGTAGACCCGCGACAAGCCTTTGGCCCTGATAAGATCATTCCGCCGCAGATTCTCGCCAATGCAAAGGTACGTCGCAGCGTTCCGTCGGCCCCGCAGCCTGCTGCCTCCGCTGCGGGCCGTTGAAACGAAACATTGCTGATGCGATGAAACGTATAGGGCCTCGCCATCCTCACCGTCTTCAAAGCCGGATTCCTCGGTACCGCACGATTCGGCTCCGGCGTCGTCGTCGCTCGCCTCGCAGACGGCTCGTGGTCTGCACCCTCGGCTATCGGTACGCTGGGCGGCGGATTCGGCGGACAGATCGGCTTTGAACTCACAGACTTTGTGTTTATACTGAATGACGCGAATGCGGTCAAGACGTTTGCGCAGGCGGGCAGCTTGACATTCGGTGGCAATGTGTCGATTGCGGCCGGGCCCGTCGGAAGGAACGCCGAAGCGGCGGGCGCGGCGAGCTTGAGGAGCGTGGCGGGTATATTCAGCTACAGCAAGACGAAGGGATTGTTTGCCGGTGTTAGTCTGGAGGGCAGTGGTATGATTGAGAGAAGGGACGCGAATGAGAAGCTATACGGTAGGAGATGGACGGCGAGAGAGTTGCTGAGCGGACAGGTACCACCGCCGCCTGCTGCCGAACCGCTGCTGCGCGTCCTGAACTCAAGAGTCTTCGCTGGCGTTGCCGGTGCTGCGGGCGCTGATGGGCAGATGTACAACGATATCCCCGTCTACGACGACGCACACGAGGACGTGGTCTGGCAAGGACGACGAGGCTCCGCATACGGCGAAGGCGTGCGAACGAACCGGACTGGCTCCGTGGGCGCCGCAGATGATGATTACGTATATCGTGATCGACCGTCCCGAGCCAGTACCTGGGCAGACGACGTATACGACCGTCAACCAAACTCGGGTGGCGGTATCAACCGATCCTTCTCCACGAGAGCAAACCCCAACGAAACCTTTGACAGCATGGACCGCCGCGCTCGCAGCAACACCACTGGCACTGGGTTCGGTGACGATTACAGCTATAGCGATAAGCCGAAGCCAGGCAGGCCGACAGCACCCAAGCCAGTATTCAAGAGGAATACTATGGGGCCTGGCCAGGCGATTGCGAAATTCACTTTCGATGCCGATCAGCCCGGTGATCTCGGATTCAAGAAGGGTGAAATCATCACCATCATCAAGAAGACAGAGAGCGAGACAGATTGGTGGACAGGAAGGATAGGAGATCGGGAAGGGATATTTCCCAGGTACAAATTCCCTCACATTATCCATTCTTCGTCGCTGACAGCAGCAGCAATTACGTCGAAACCGTCGACTAAGCTCTATCCTCAACAAAACGAACCCAGTACACAGTACACGTGATCTTTCTGTATATGGACAACTGCACTTTCCTTGAAGATACCGATACCTCTCTTCTTTCCACGAAACCGACGTAGACTGCTTTCCAGCGATCCGTGCAACGCTCTTCACTTCTTCCATGCTATACCAGAGCATAGCAAGGCGTCTTGGGCTCGTGCTTTTTTCCGGTTCCCTGGGTCGGATGATTTTGGCCGAAGAAAATACCTGCCGTAGAAAATACCTGCCGTAGATAGCTATCGCAAAGGATTATTCCTCCGAAAGTCCACTGCTCCAAAACACCTTCCGTGTACCGCTAAATACCATCACCCACATTGACTAACACTAGGCTACATTCAGCATGCTATACACCTACGCTACTCCCCCAGAATACTTTCTCTAAAGTATTCCCGATACTCTTCTAAATCAAAAATCCCCTCCTCCAGCTCCTCACTATCCGCATCCCCAGCCCAAACGAACATCCTCCCCTTCACCGCATCTCCGTCTCCGTCCCCGATCTTGATATCGAACTCGCACCACGTATAAGCATCCGTCTCGTATGTTTCCAATTCGAGAAACTGCGCTTCCGAAGTTATTTCCCACGCAGCCCCCGACACCATCTCTGTTGCGTTACCATTTGGAATCAGCGTGGGATACTTGCCCCACATTTTGATGCAGAAGCCCGTTATAGTGGCGGGCTGGAGTGATGGAAGCGAGGTGAGGGAGAGGATGAATTGCAGGACTTCGGGATCCATGAGGGAGCCGTAGAAGAACATGGGGTAGGGTTGGAAAGGGACTTCTGGGGCTGCTGGAGGGCGAGTGGGTGGCGCTGCATCAGGAGGAGGTGGAGACGGGAGTGAAGACATGAGGATGAGCTCTGGGACCACTGATGAGAAAATTGGGGTCGACGAAGGTCTCGATTCACCGTAATCGTTTCCTAGAGACAAAAGTGTGAACTTCAACCGCCCCTCCTTGCACAACAAGACCTTCGGATACTGCAGCCTTGCTTACTAACATCTTATTCATCAATCCCAGTTCTTCGACATCGGAGCGCTCAAATCCGACGACATCGGCATGTTGTACTACCCCGCTTCCATCCCTAGAGCCAGCTTCGCGCTCTTGGAGCCCCCCCTGGTACCCGTTATCTCTCCGAGACATCATTGCCGCCGTTACAAATCGCCATGCGCAAAACCACGCCGTTGGCCCGAACTGTTTCGTCTCCATATAAATACTAACAGATGGGGAAGGTGTAGTAGAACCGTCCACTTGCATTGCAGGTGGGCTACAGCTGGAAGGTCCCCCACCTGCTCGAGCTATCTAGCTATCTGAGCTTCGGGTAGGGTACATAACGTCACCAATTGCCGTGGCGCTCGCTTTCATAGCATCTCTCTTCTCTCTGGTCTTTATTATTTGTCTTGTGCTTGCTCCACTGACTCACATTTTGTCTCTTATAACTACTTCCCCCTCTCATACTTCCATCAAGATTCTGCGAATCCATACCTGCCCTATACCCGCCCCATGGCTCCATCCTGGCAAGAACGCGCGGAGGAGAAACGAAACGCGATTTCTGCACTCATACCAAACGAATGGCGCATCGAGAAGGTCCCGTCGACTGAAGAGCAGGTCGATGTCACGGGCGAGTATATACGTCAGTTCCTCAGCGAGCGGGAGGTTGAGATCACGGAGACGACGGCGGATGAGATTGTCAAGCGGACTGTGACGGGGGCGTGGAGCGCGGAGGAGGTGACGAGGGCGTTTTGTCATCGCGCGGCGCTGGGGCATCAGTTGGTATGTATGCATATGCGTTTTGCCTCGAGAAGGGGGACTAGTCGTTAAATGTTGAGGAGAATGTGCTAGGGCGCTAACATAGCGTAGCTTAACTGTCTCCATGAGATCTTCTTCGATGCTGCGATCGCGGATGCTAAAGCTATGGATGCTTACTTTAAGAAACATGGGAAACCGATTGGACCACTGCATGGTCTGCCTGTCTCGCTGAAAGACCAATTCCACGTCAAGGGAGTGGAGACCACCATGGGCTACGTGGGCTGGATTGGCACCTTCGAAGGCCAAACCGGCACTGGAAAAGAAATGGTGTACGAGTCAGAGATGGTGAGGGAGTTGAAGAATGCGGGGGCAGTGCTGTTCTGCAAGACGAGCGTGCCGCATACACTTATGAGCGGCGAGACAGTGAACAATATCATCGGGTATACCACGAATCCGAAGAATCGGAGGTTGGCGGCAGGTGGGAGTTCGGGGGGCGAAGGCGCGTTGATTGGGATTAGGGGGTGTATGTGATCCCACTTTACACCTCTTCCTTTGACAAGCGGGACTGGCGACCGCGAGGACAGCATGCTGATACTTTCACAGCTCCCGTAGGCTTCGGCACCGACATCGGTGGCTCGATCCGCATCCCCGCCGCCTTCAACGGCCTGTACGGCATCCGGCCCTCCGCAGGCCGCATGCCCTACGAAGGCATGGCGAACTCCATGGACGGCCAGAACAGCATCCTCTCCGTCGTCGGACCCCTAGCCACCAGCGTCGCATCCATTCGGCTCGTCATGAAAGCCCTCCTAGCACAAAAACCATGGCTCCACGACCCCATGGTACATGAAC